>AHAN01001214.1:0-54390 GCA_000260095.1 Tetrahymena borealis | reverse complement strand
CCCCAACCCCAACCCCAACCCCAACCCCAACCCCAACCCCAACCCCAACCCCGATATTATAATTTATAACCTGCAATTTGATTTAATAAATATTAGAAACTTTTCAAAGAAAAATTTATTTAAATTTATTTATCATTTTAATTTTCTAAAATTAATATTTTCTTTTTATCATTTTAGTATTATTAAATGAAGTTCATAGAAAAAATTAAATTATTATAACTCGCTGAGGCAAATAAAATTCACAAGAAATATTTTTTGATTTATATTATTATAGAATGTGGAATTAAAAAGTAAAAATCTTTAATTAAAGATCAAAATGTAGTTTGTTTTTAGTAATAAAATAAATTTTATTTCTTTAATTTATTTTAATATAAAAATTTTTTTTTTCTTTTATTTGAAAAATTATTCATCATTTTGTAAAGGATAGTAAGCAAATAAAATATAAAAATACTCTTAAAAAAAAGGAATAAAAATTCAAGATGCTATTATTTTTCAAAAAAATAATTAATATCCCCCTGCTATTATAACCCCTCCTCACTCAAGAGAATTATACTAAATCATCTTAAATTAAGAGGAGTTTTTATATTCTTTTATTTATTAATTATAATTATATTTTTAAAAAATATTTTTGTATAACTGAGTTATTACTGAGTTTTTGAGTTCAAATAATCAGATTTATTCGTCCTGTTAGGTTGTAAATATGGTAAGATTATTATAAACTAAATGATACATTTTAATAATAGAGGTATGATTAAAATTTAATTATGTTTATTTTAATTTACAAAATTCATATAAAATTAAAAAATAATTGTGGCATTAAAATTATAAATTGTATCAAAGAGAAATATGAAAAGTTAAAAGACCTCTTTAGAAGTCCTTCAAAACGGCCCTAATTTATTCAAGATACATAAATTATAAGTTTTTTTTGAATAATTGTAAAATTACAAAAATGTTCTCAAAGTAAAATTAAGGTGACAAGTAAAGAACCTAAAGCAGAAAGAAGATAACTGTTTGAATTAGCTTCACAAGTACCAGAAGGAGTATAAGTGCAGAATTTAGTAGCTACAGTACAATCGGCTTCTTTATCAGTAGCCTAACATGATTTTGCTGTTTTATTGGAACAAGAATAAGCAAACCATGAACAACCAGTATTACCATCACAATCAGTTTTAGCAGTAAGAGCAGTACATTAAGCAGAAGTAGCATTGTTGTTACACTCAGAGGGAGAGTTACCAACTATTTAGCAGGTAGTGGTGTCATTGCCACAATTAGTTGCAGTTTTATCTGAGCAGTAAGTATCTACAATTTTACAAGTAGCAGGGTTAAGAGTCTTTTTACAGAAAGTACTAACACAATCGGTATCTGTGTCAGTAGTTTAACATTGTGTTTATCCTGCAGATTAATTACTGGCACAAGAAAAACTAGATTTAACTTTACATAGAGAATTATTGGTGCAAGTAGTATCTTCTGTATAAGTAGCACAAATCTCAACGCAAGCGCTACCTACATAAGAACAAGTTTAAGAAGCAGCTTAACATTCACTTTAACTCATAGCTGCACAATTTGCAGGGGAAGTTGCTTCACATACTGTGTCATTCCTAGTACAGTAATTAGGGTCACAAGCTGCTGCAGTGGTTTTACTAGAACATACACCGCTTTAATAATCGCAAGATTTAAAAGATGCTGCGGTGAAACTACAAATACCATTAGCTTCGCAAGTAGCTTTATCTCCATTCTTAGCACCACAATCAGTTGAAGTAGTTACTTTACTTTTAAAATCACAAGTACCTACTACAGCATCAACCCAAGTACAAGCTTTATTTCCTTAGCAATCAGTTTTTTTGTCCTTAAGTGTATTACAAGAAAGAGCAATATCACATTTTTCAGCATTAGAGTCGCAATTAGGACTATTGGTGACATTTTCACAATCGGCCTTGACAAGTCCAGTACATTTGTTATCACATTTTCCACCAGTTGCAGTATATGTGCAACCAGTATTAGCAGTGCAGGTAGCTTGAGTAGTTAGAGTGGTACAATCTTCAGCGAAAACAGATCCACAGATAATTAAGAGAGTAAATAATACAAACTTGTTCATTTTTCTTTTTTATATTTTTCTATTTGATTATTTAAGTAATTATTAAAAAATGATAATAGTACTGTATTTATTATATTCTTTTAAATCAAATAGAGGTATTTATTAAACTATTAAAGTTACTCTCAGAAAAAACATCTCAAATATCACTATTTTTTATTTGATAAGGTCGCAGTTTAGTTAGAAGATTAGATAAATTACACTCAAATTTCAAAATTTATCAAGGAAGGAAAAAATAAATTTTTCAATTTAAACTGAATAATTCACATTTTTCAATATTTAACAAAATTTGTTTTTATGAATTTCTTTACAAAATTAAGTAAATAACAAAATAATATAATTTTATTCTAATATTTGAATGACTTGAATTTATTCATTCTTATTCTGCTAAACTTATCAATCTATCAAAATTAACAATAGATTCAAAAAAGAAGAAAAAATATAAAATTACTTAAATCAAATTACATTTATTTATAATATTTAATTTTTTATTTCTGTAATCATTAAGGAAACAAAATTTTTGGAATGGATTTTTCTAAGTGATTTAACCTATAAATAAATAAATAAAGTATTTATATTATTTGGATTTAGTTTATATACATTATTCTAAAAAAATTTATTAGATAAAATCATTTTTAAATTTAATTCAATTGGTTTTTCATACAATTATTTATTCTGTTCTCATTCATTTCAATTACAAAAACACTTTATTAGATGCAAACAATTTTTAATATTTTGATTCATTCTTTAACCTTAATATCAATCTTAAAATTAAATTTAGTTTAGAAAGTGTAAACTTTTCCTTTAATAAACTTATGGGAGAATTTAATCTGTAGGCCATAAGCTAAACATATTAGAGAGAGAGGAAAATTAAATCAAAAATATAATTTGATTAATTAACGGTTGATTTCTTCTTAAAATTAACTTTTCATCTTTGAAGCCTCTCAATAAATAAATATATAAATATTTATATTATCTAAATTATAAAGTCTATAATAATCAATCTAATTACTAGGTTTATTAAATATTCATTATAATTTACTAAAAATTATATTTAAATATTTAACCAAAAAATAAAATTGAAGAATAATAGTATTTTTTATTTTTTCCTTCATTTTTTCACTTAAGAATACATTTTTTCGAACATGGAGACATTTTAGAATCTGATAAAATATTATTCTAATTAAAAAATAAAATCTAAATTTTTTGTAAGTACTACATACATCCTTGATTCCTTCCTTCCTTCGACTTAAAAACTCCAAAATGTATAGTTCAAATAAATTCTATTACAAGATATTAATTTATATAATAACCTAATAAATTAAATATTTTAGACTAAATAACACTAATAAAGTAGTAATAGGAATATTATTTTTATATTCAATAAAAAGATTCAGAAATATTATAACTAATAATTGTTAAATGTAACACCTTGAATTAAATAGATAAAATTACATCTTTCTTTGTATTTTCCTCTTTGAGTAACTATAATATCTAAAGGAGACATGTTTGTATTCTGATCAAATATTAATCTAATTAATGATATTGATTCCAAATACCTAAGCTAATAAGGATTTTATCTCTTTAATAAACTTAAAAATATTATTTTTTAAAAAAAGTCTTTTTTATTAAACAATAATAGTAATACTACTTATAAATTAAAGATTTTTATCTTAGTATTAAATATAAGAATAGGAGAAGCAATTTTATTATAGGAATAAAAAAATGATCATATGTATTATTACTAATAATTATTAATTGTTACACTTTTATTATTTTTAACAATAGAGAGAGATACATTTCTCTTTGTATATTTCCCAAAAAGAATTTCATCAGTATGGAGACATTTTAGTATTCTGATTAAATATTATTCTAATTAAAGAAAACTGATTGGTTCTAAATAATTTAAAAATACTTTATCTACATCTCTTGTTTTAGTTATGATGTAATACACATTTTTAACTATTTTCAGATTTTCTTTATATGAAATAATGAAAATAAATAACAGGATTTTATTATAAAGATAGATTTTTAATATATTTTATAGATATTGGATCAAACTTAGAATTCAAATTTAAGGTTTTATAATATATATATCAAATAAGTCTATTTAATGTTTATAATTATTATATTATGAAGACAGGTACCTTCCCTTCTAAAAAATTAAGAGATTATGGTTAAAAATCTATCTATTATTAAATTAAAAAATAAGAGCATATTATTTCTAAAAATAAGATAGATAGATAGATCAATTGATCTATCAATCTTCTAAAAAATATGTTTGTTTAAATGTCTTATAGAACATTTCCTATAAAATAAATACAGTGCAATCTCTCTATGCAGGGTACTCTTGTGACAATACATTTTAGTCTAACACAGAGAGGTGCTTAGAGAGGTTATGCTGTGTTTCTTTTAATTAGCTTATAAAAAAGAATATTTTCATTACTTAAGGATTTACAAAGTATTAATTACTATCCTTGAAAGTTAATCTTATTTAATGGATTATGTATGAGTTTGATCTAAGTAAACTTCAATAATTCAGGTAGGTATTTATTAACTAGTAAGAAAATTCAAATGATCTATCTCCAAAGCAATCCAAAAACATAGAAAAATATTTTTATTGGTTAACTTGATGTTTGACAAAACTTGTTTATTCCCTATTCTATTTTAGGAGTATATAAGTATTTCTGTTCTTTTAATAGATTAAATAAAAAAGAATTTAATTATATTTTAAATATATTGATCTGCAAAGTAAAATTATTCCTATCTTTATAAAAATTATTAAATAAAATTTAAATAATTTTAATATTATACAAATTATATTTTTTATTGTAATTAATTACACTTTATAATATTCTATTTGATAATTTTAAAAGAGAATATAATTGAATGAATCAATCTATTCCTCTCCTTATTATCAAATTAATAAATTTAAATAATAATCTAAACATATTAAATTAAATATTTATTTGATATTGAATGAATATTAATAAATAATATATATTTTAAAAGTAATTTTTATAAAAATACATTTATATTTATTTTAAGTAAAAAAATAGCAAAATCTATTCTTCTTATTTTAATCATTATACTATTATTCGAATTAATTAATTTTTCTTAGAAAATTTTCTAATTAATAATGTATTTATAAAAATAGGAAAGCTTTGAGGGTATAAGTAGACTATCTATTTCTAATACCAACAAATTTAATAGTGTTTATGAAATTGTGAAGTATTTGAGAAAGTTTCCTAATTTATAGAGCCTTTCAATTAATTTAAAAAAGGTTAGAGAAAACTTTAAGGAGTTATGTTTTTATATAGAGAAGGCCGAATCATTAGTTAGCATCACTTTAGATCTAAGTTAAACACATTAAACTTCAGAAAAGATAACAGAATTTGCTTAGTAATTATCAAAATGCAAGCAAATAAGCTATTTATCTTTAAATTTTTTCAATAATAATGCTTAAGCTGAAGGAATGGATTCATTATTTAGAGAGTTGTCTACAATTTACAATCTTAAATCATTAATAATTGAGTTAGCAAGCAATAAAATACAAGTTTAAGAGAACGAAGTTTTACTTTCTTAAAGTTATAGATTCAATAATCTGGAAATACTCTCTATAAATTTAAGCGACAATCAAATTTGTAATTAGTAATTGAATAATTTACTTGAGTTGATATAAACTATACCTTAATTAAAATAACTGAGCCTTATACTTATGTGTTTAGGCATTACTGAATAATAGATGAAATTAATATCTTCTTAAATTTCAAAAATAAATTCAGATTAACTATAAAAGATTATGATTGATTTAACTTCTAATTTAATAGGATATAATACAAAATATAATGAAATTAGTGAAGAAGTAAAAATTATAAGCCCTGTAAGTAGTATCTCTCTTAATCTAACTAATAACTCAATAAATAACAATAACATCTATATCTTAACAGATTTCTTTTAATTCTATCTAAACTTAACAGATCTTTAGTTATATCTTGATGGAAATTCACTGGTAGAATTTGGTCCAATCATTCTTCAATAGTTGCTTAGATTTTAAAATCTTAATAATTTATACCTTTCTCTGGGTAATTAAAAAATATCTGGAAAAAGCTTCATGAATCTTTTAATCAATCTACTTTCTAATTTTAGGCTATAAAAATTGTAAGTTTAATTGAGTTGGAATAATCTTGAATCACCTGATGAGGATAGATTTTATGAATTACCTTAATAATTTATAACATTAAAAGAATTGATTTTAGAATTTGAATTTAATTTTATTCAGGAATAATTCAATTCCTTATTAATAGAAGTAATTTCAAATAATACAAATCTCTAAAATTTAACTTTTGTTAATTCCGAATCATAATTTTAATTAACAAATTAAGCATTGAATTCTCTAAGTAAATTAGATAATTTAGTTACTTTTAATTTAATATTATAAGATCTATCTGGTATTTCTAATATGCAATAGATTAAAAAACAATTTTAAAAGCTTAAAAGACTTACATTGCTAACAATAGCTAATTATTGATATTTAAAGTTAGAATATCATTTATTCTTTATTAAAAATAATGTCTTTTTATTGTAAATTTTATTAAGTTTTAAAATATATTTAAAATTTTAATATAGTTAGGATGATGCTTGTTTTTAAAGGTATAAATTTAACAAAATAAATGAATATTTTTATTAAAATATTATCCCCCCGTACTTATCTTGCTATGTCTTGTTTAATTTAATATTTTTAGTACAAATATTTAATTTAAATGACTGTTTTTTTTTTTGCAAATTTATTTTTATTTTTTTAATTTTTTAATAGTATTTGAAAATAAATATCTATTATAATAAAATTTAATAAATGAAATAAATGTATGTATTTACAGAAAATCAAATTTACTAAATATATTTGCAGATTTAATAACTCTTTTCATTATATACCTATTTTCCAATTAATATTATTATAGACACAAAATATAGATTAGAATTGATAGTTCTTCTACATCAATTTACTAATAAAATAGATGAATCTTATTAATTTTATATTATTTTTTAAGATAATTCTTATTAGTAAAAAGGATAAGATAAAAAACAAAACATTGTTTTACCAAATCAACAAACAGAATAAGAAAATAACTGAGTAATTTCAGAAAAAATTGATAAAGTAAATAATAAAAAATTGATATTAGATTTTAAAATTAGAAATAGATGTAACAAATGTAGTTATAGGATAATCGATAGAGTTATAGTAGTAACCAATTAATAGGCTAATAATAATAATAATAACAATAAAGCCAAATTAAAATTAATTTCTATTTTTTTATTTGCTATTTACTTAATTGGGCATCGTTTATTATAATAGTAATCCCAATATCTTTTATTTTTGGAATTATAGTTATAGTAATGAGTTCAATCAAATGCGACTTAAAGAATATATTAATTGGGTTTTTTATAGCTGCCTTTTCAGCATCATCAGTATTTGCAATAGTTCAGCTCTTTTTTATTATCCCTGAAAACACTGATAATTACCTAATTGTTTATTCTTTCTAAGATTCAATTTACTTCTACTTCTTTGTTATTATTGTTAGTTCTTTTATTAAGACAAGTTATATGGAACTTAATAGCATGGCTAATATCCTAAAAAGTATAATTAATTAGGAAACGTTTAATACAATAACAAACACTTTAGATGAATGTCTAGATAAGATTTCCTATTTCTTTGATTTTCAAACTGATATCAAAGAATAAAGCTTAAAATTACTTAAAGAGTAATATTTTAATAAAAACTAGCTCGATATGGATAGAAAAAATTAATTCAATAATAACAATGAGAAAAAATTGAATGTACAGACTTTAGTAATAAGATAAAATAACTAAAGTTTTTAAGAAGAAAACTTTGAGGATTTGATAGATGGAATCAAATAGAAAAGAGAGGAAAACTATAATAACTTTTTAGTATTGCTTTTGATTCTTATGATAAAACTAAGTTTTGGGTTTGCATATATTGACCTCCATAAAATTAATATTAACTAGCTGTAAAAGTTAGACCTTGCAGTAGTAACTATCTTAAATGTATATTCGTTATGGATTATTAATAGAGTATTAGGAAATTATGATTTGACTAAAAAGAAATAAATCATAACATAAATGAGCCAACTAATAGACTATAACGGTATTTTAGAAGGCGAATTAAGTTAATAGTACTAAAAAAAAATAGATTTAACTGATCAAAAAAGTGTTGAAATTTTGTATGGATTTATAAACCTCAATTTTAATTTTGATAAGAAATTTTTGAATCAATTAGAAATAAGCTATTACTCAATTGGAATTTATTATTTATTCACAGTTATTTTATGCTATCTTGAATATTTTGAAATATATTCTGACCCTAACACACCTTTATTCCACCCATTAACTATAATTTATAATACATTCAATTAAATTATTTTGGCAGCCATTCTTCTCTTTAGAATCTATTAGGGGAATTAACTTAATGAAGCATTGAATAAGCTATCTATAATCATCAGGATTCTCAATTAATAGTTCATGTTACTAGATAGAAATTATGAGTAGCTTTATTATACAAACAAATAGGAAGGAAATGATTAACAATTTACATTGAGTTAATCCTAATCACTGCTTTTATCTGCAATAAATAAATACTTATTTTAATTTAATAAAACTACCTTAGATAATAATGAAAGATTTTTACAAAATAATAACAGAATTAAAAGTACCCTTAATCATTTGTCCTAATTATAATCAGTATATGACTCTAGCTATTGCCATTTTAAATATAAGTTCTTAAATCTTAAAGAGGTCAAATTTTCTCAAGCTTTAATAGCTATTTCAATAATTTTTATTATTTTAATTCCAAAAATGATTATAAAAATGCAAGGTTACTATGAATAATAGTGAGTTTTTATTATTATTCTAAATATTCTTCTTAAATAATCATTAAATTAATAGATATATTAATAACATCTTAAAAAGAATTTATTTATGTTAAGTATAGATTAAATTAATGTTATTTTATATTTCAAATACATTTTTTCATTTTTTTAATAATTATAATCCAGAAAAAAGACAAAATTTAAGAATATATATTTCTAAAAATTTTTCAAAAGATTCATTTTAGTAATTCAAATTAGTTTTTTTATTGAAAGAATTTATAATTAAAATAGATATCAATTACCCTAACACTAAAATTTGACATAAAAGTTAAAATTAAAAAATATGAATAATTATGATAAAGTAGTAAAGTGAATTATTTTTATAGTAGATTTTTATCTCTAGTAATTTGGTTGTATTTCTCCTCATTTCCACCAATTTTAATTAATTAAGCATGTTTAAAATAAATATAAATTAAATAATTATTTAAAAATTAATAGTTATAATGGAATATCATTAGAAATTAAATTGGATAAATTCAAATACTTTTTGTTACAGAGTGAATAAATAATTTAAAAAATAATAATAGATATAAATTATTTAGTTTTCATTGTATTCAACAGCAACAGCAGCAACAATCAATATCAAATGAATTTGTAATTACATTAAATATTGAAATCCAGAAAAAATTAAGAAGATCTAAGTAGAGTTACATAGATAAAAAGATATAATTCGTTTATTATAGTTTCTTTTATTTTTTTTATTTTTTCTTTATTTTTTTCTTCAGTTTTTTATTTAAATATTTAGCATCATAGACTAAAAAGAAAGAAAGCAAGCAACAACATAAGCAACTTACAAAAAAGCTGACATAACTAAGCTTGAAGAATGAAATAATAATATTAACAGATAATGAGACAATAAAAGATGTGAAATACGGTTTGTTTCCTTTAAGGTTTTATTCTTTATTTTCGTAGATGATTGCAAAAGTTACAGAATTAGCAAATAGGTTTATCATCTGAATAAGAATAAAACTTGATCCTGCTGTAATAGAAATATAGCAAATAATATAAGATCCTGTTATGGTTACTAAGGTAATAAAAATTTTATCATTTGGCTTTTTATTTATGTATTTTCCTTTACATTTTGCTGTAATTAAAACAGCTAAAGAGAATAGTACACTTAACAAGAAATATTTTGGGTTTTACTTAATATAATATTTTGTTTCATCCATTAAGTTAATGCAAGAAGAAAACAAAAAGGAAATTGCTATTTAGACTGAAAGAACAGCAAACATTTTTGATAAGAAATTATCCTTCTAATCAATAATTTTGTTTTCATTTTTAATCACCTAATTATCATCATGAATCATAGATTAATAAGGATTTATTATTATATTATTATTTTATGAATATGGATTATACTATTGAAATTAATCTGGTATAGGAGGATATATTGTTGATTGAGCAGGCGGAGGAGGTTAAGGAATTTGATATTATTATATTTATACATTTTACTAATATGGGTTATATTGAATATTTTACTCATTTTAAAGTTAGTTCTATTAAAAATATTATTAAGGAGGTGGTTAGTCAAGGCTTGGATCATATGAAGGATAATTATAATTTGGTGCTATTATTTAGTTATTTAACTACTACTAATGCTACTAATCATTATAATTCATTTTATTTAAGCCTTGATTTGCTTCAAATATCTTAATTACTTTATCTTTTTAGTATTATTGTTGATGTATCAAATTGATTTCTAAAAATAGATAAACAATTTGTTTATATCTATATTCAATAGCATGAGTTTAATATTTATTTATAGATTAGTATACTTTAAAAATATTCAAAATGTTTCTGTATTTGATCACAAATATTTAGTTTATAGATTTTGTGTCAGCACATGATTTTATTCTTATATGCATTAACAAGTAATTTATTTTATTATAATAAGTATTTTTAGATGGCATTTAAGTTAACTCATGTTTCATCATATTTAATTCTAAAAAATTAAAATATATTAATTAGACAAAAATATGAAAAATGTATAATTGCAATATTTCATAAAAAAAGTAGTATTAACAAGCATACTATAATCTTTATTATAGAAACAAATAAAATTTTAAAATTAAAAAAATGAGAAATAATTATTAAAAATTCAATAAATAAATCTTGAAATAAAAGCTAAATATGTATAATTTTTATTGAATTTATTATAAGTGTAAATCTAAATTTTAAAATTATGAGATTTTCTGTTTAAATTTGATTTAATATTTCAAAAATGAAGGAAATGAGCACATGTGTTAATACCTAGAATTTGAAATTTTGTTTATATAGAAAATGCTTAATTTTAAATCTAAAATAGTGTTAAAATAGTAATTATTCAAATATTAACTTGAATAAAGAAATGATTTTTAAAGAAATATTAGTATTTAGGGATATTATACTTTTTAATAATACAAAAAATTTATGATCCTAGTATAATCGCTAATGATAATAATATAATTATTTATCTCGAGAGAGGACTATTCTTCCATAGATATTAGATTTATTCCATTCAAGATAAAAGTTAAGTGTAAAAATAATGTAAAATTTAAAAAATACTTGAATTTATCTTTAATTAATTTATATTCATAGAGAATGCTTGATTGTAAATATAATAATTATAATAAAAATTAGATAAAAATTATTCAAATTTTAACTTAATATAAAGAAATGATTCTCAAAGAAAGATTATTAATTAGTGAAATCATACTATTAGGAATACTAACGATTTATAATCCTAGTACAGTAGCTAATGAAAATAATATTCTATTATTCATCATATGTTTGCTTTAGTTCATTCATTATGCTATATATCTGAAGTAATAACAATCAAATCTTAGTCTATTAATTATTTTAATAATCAATTTTTATATTATGCTCTGGTTAAACTATTGTACAGATATTAAGACTAGAAAAAGCATATTTCTTTACTTAATAAATGGAATACTTTTTCACAGTAAATTGTGTTTATCAATTTACTTTTTTATCAAAAATTGCTAGTGGATTCGACTTTAAATACTATTTCATATATACATATCTCTAATTTTTATTTTATTCTTCATCGATTAGAGAATTCCTAGTGCCATCATAGCTTGCATTTACTTTATTCTATTCTGGAAATTTACTTTAATAAAAACTAAAATTATCTTAGCATTAACCTCTTTCTTTTCAATTGGGATTGTAACAGAAGTGTTTAGATCAGGAATTGATGTATTAAATAAACATGAATATTTTAATTTTGGAGAAATTTTAACCATAGAGAATACTTTACTTAAGACAATATATATAATAATAATAATAATAATAGGATATTTTTGCATAGTAATAACCCATTTTTCTATAATAAAATAAAATAATATTAACAAATAAAATTGATATATTTATTTAAATACCGTAGATCTTCATAATTAAGAATTTTTATATTAAGACCATTTTAAAAAAAAATTTAAATTTTTCTTCAGTATTTGTTCATAAATATTTAGTTTTTAGATTTTGTATCAGTAAATGATTTTATTCTTATATGCATTAACAAGTAATTTATTTTATTATAATAAATATTATTAAACATCATTTAAGTTATCTCATGTTTTCATCTCATTTAATTCTAAAAAATTAAAATTTATTAATTAGACAAAAATATGAAAAATGAATAATTGCAATATTTCATAAAAAAAGTAGTATAAACAAGCATACTATTATCTTTAAAAGTTGAAGATTATTATGTAACTAAATAAATATTTAAGCAAATAAAATTTGAAAATTAAAAAATGAGAAATAATTATTAAAAATTCAATAAATAAATGTTACTAATATTGGGTAAAAATACTTAGAAATAAAAACTAAATAGATATTATTTTAATTGAATTTATTATAAGTGTAAACCTAATATTTAAAATTATGAATATTCTGTTTAAATTTTATTTAATAATTTCAAAAAAAGAAAGACGCGTGTGTTAATATCAAGAAATTGAAATTTTGTTAAAATAGATAAATCTTAATTTTAAATCTAAAATAGTGTTAAAATAGTAATTGCTTAAATATTAGCTTGAATAAAGAAATGATTTTTAAAAAAAGATTAGTAATTAGGGAAATTATACTTTTTAATAATACTAAAAATTTATGATCCTAGAATAATCGCTATTGATAATAATATAATTATTTATCTCAAGAGAGGATTATTCTTCTGTAGATATTTGATTTATTCTATCCAAAAAAAAGTATGTGTAAAAATAATGTTAAATTTATAAAACATTTGAGTTTTTCTTTAATTTATATTCATAGAGAATGCTCTATTGAAAATATAATAATTATAATAAATCTTAGATAATAATTATTCAAATTTTAAGAAATGATTCTCAAGGAAAGATTAGTAATTAGTGAAATCATACTATTAGGAATACTAACGATTTATAATCCTAGTACAGTAGCTAATGAGAATAATATTCTATTATTCATCATATGTTTGCTTTAGTTCATTCATTGTGCAATATATCTGAAGTAATAACAATCAAATCTTAGTCTATTAATTATTTTAATAATCAATTTTTATATTATGATCTGGTTAAATTATTGTAGAGATATTAAGAGTAGAAAAAGCATAATTCTTTACTTAATAAATGGAATACTTTTTCACAGTAAATTGTGTATATCAATTTACTTTTTTATCAAAAATTGCTAGTGGATTCGACTTTAAATACTATTTCATATATACACAATTCTAATTTTTCTTTTATTCTTCATGAGAGTTATTAGTGCCATCTTACTTTGCATTTACTTTATTCTATTCTGGAAATTTACTTTAATAAAAACTAAAATTATCTTAGCATTAACCTCTTTCTTCTCAATTGGGATTCTAACAGAAGTGTTTAGATAAGGAGTTTATTTATTAAATTAACAAGATTATTTTAATTTTGGAGAAATCGCAGACATAGGACATGCTTTACTAAAGGCAGTGTATATAATAATAATAATAGGATATATTTGTATAGTAATAACCCATTTTTCTATAATAAAATAAAATAATATTAACAAATAAAATTGATATATTTATTTATATATTATATTTAAGATCAAACCACATTTTTATCGGTTTTTGTAATTAAAATTATCTTTAATTTAAGCCTATTCAAATTATTTTATATTAAAAAGTAAGCACAGAAAATCAAATGAAATTACTTAAATTAATTTATAATTTTAAATTTAAAAAGAAACTTATTCTTTAAATTAAATATCATAGGTTCTTGATGTTGTAGTAAATAAACCTGTTAAATCGAGAATTCTTTCATCCTTTTATCAATAGGTGAAAGATAAAATAATAATGAAATTTCATTGAATCCATAAGTTTAAGAATATACTTATTTTTTGTTAGATTCTTTAAAATTAATTAAAAAAAGATTCAATAAGAAATGGCTGGAAAACTTGTGGAATGACGAATAATTTAGATTGTTCTGAAAACCATCTTATTAACAAAAATATAACAATTTTTATCTATTTAAAAAACTAAATAAATTTATCTCAATACAAAAATTTATAAAATTTATTTCCATTAATTAATAATAAAATATATATAATTTGTAATCTAAGTGATAAATTGATGATTAAAAAAAAATATGCAGATTAATTAGAGCTTAAATAACTAATATTCATCAAAAAAACTATGGGCTTTTTTGAAAAGTACAATTGATAATACTAAAGATGAAAGATTAGGGTAGTATTTAGGAAATATCTGTTATTTACGAATTTTTTAATATCATTAACTTTAAATCAGTAATCTAATAATACTATATTTCCCCTCTGTATTATTTTCATTAATTTGCACTAAATTTTAGAAATTATAAAAAAATATTGTTTTTTAATAATAGTTTTCTACATAAAGATAACTCTAATTAATGAAGATAAGATTTTGAAACAAATTATTTTTTACTTATTTTACTTCTAAGAAATCATAGTGTAATAAAGTTAAGATATGGTTCAAATTACAGGATTTTAATTGTATAGAATAATGATTAAAACATTTTTTCACAAAAAAAGAGGATTTTGAGATTTTCCTATTAAATAGGATTGTAATTATTATTTTTATTGCGCTTAATCATAATTTGGATAAAAATATTTATAGATTTTGTATCAGCTTATGATTTTATACTTATTTGCTTAAACAAGTAATTTATTTTATTATAATAGTATTATTAAGCAATATTTAAGTTAACTCATGTTTTCATCACATTTAATTCTAAAAAATTAAAAAATATTAATTAGAGAAAAAAATGAGAATTACTAATTGCAATATTTCATAAAAAAGAAGTATAAACCATTATACTATTATCTTTATATGTTGAAGATTATTATGTAATTAAATAAATATTTAAACAAATAAAATTTGAAAATTAAAAAAATGAGAAATAATTATTAAAAATTCAATTAATAAATCTTACTAATATTGTAATATTAGATAAAAATATTGTGAAATAAAAGCTAAATACAATTTTTATTTAATTTATTAAAAGTGCTAATCTAAATTTAAAATTTTGAGACTTTCTGTTTAAATTTGATTTAATATATTCAAAAAACTGAATGGAACATGTGTAAGTTTTGCCTAATATACAAATCTAGAATTTGAAAATTTTTTTAATAGAAAATACTTAATTTCTAATTTAAAATAGTATTAAAATAATAATTCCTCAAATATAAACTAGAATAAAGAAGTTATTTTTAAAGAAATATAAGTAATTAGTGAAATAATATAATTCCTAATACTAAAAATTTATAATCCTTGTACAAATTTCTAATGATAATAATACACTATTATTTATCTTGAGAAAGGATTATTCTCCTGTAGATATTTGATTTATTTCATTCAAAAAAAACTACACGTGTAAAAATAATATTAAATTTATCAAGTAATTGGTTTTTCTTTATTTATTTTATAAAATTATAATAAAAATTAAATAATAATTAATCAAATTTTAACTTAATTAATATAAAGAAATGATTTTTAAAGAAAGATTAGTAATTAGTGAAATCATACTATTAGGGATACTAGAAATTTAGGATCCTAGTACTGTTGCTAATGAAAATAATATTCTATTATTCATCATATGTTTGCTTTAGTTCATTCATTATGCTATACATCCGAAGTAATAACAATCAAATCTTAGTCTATTAATTATCTCTATAATCAATTTTTATATCATGATCTGGTTAAATTATGGTTATAGAGACATTGAAAGTAGAAAAAGCATATTTCTTTACCTAATAAATGGAATACTTTTTCACAGTAAATTGTGTATATCAATTTACCATTTTATCAAAAATTGCTAGTGTTTTCGACTTTAAATACTATTTCATATATACATATCACTAGTTTTTTGCTTAAACTTCCTCAATCAGGTATATTCTGTTACCATAATAGCTTACCTTTACTTTATTATATTCTGGAGATTTACTTTAATAAAAACTTTATTTTTCTTAGCCTTAACCTTTTTCTTTTCAATAGGTTTTTTAACAGAAAGGTTTAGATAAAATATTATTTCATTAAATGAATATGAAAATTCCTATTATGGAGATACTACAGCTTTAGGGTACGTTTACCTTAAGGTAATATATACTATATTAATAATAGGATATATTTGTATATTAATTACCTATTTTTCTATAAAAAATTAAAATAATATCAACATACAAAATTGATTTTTGTATTTTTGTATTATATTTATGAGCCCATATTTTTATCATTTTTGTATTAAATTTATCATTAATTTAAGTCCATTAAATCTATTTTATAATTAAAAGTACAATTATATAATAATAGTCAATGTATTTGTTAAATAAATTGTTAAATAATAAATATATCTAACATCTTAAAATAAAATCTAGTTTTAATAATTGAACATTTAATTATTCTCTTCAAATATTAAATTAAAATTTATTAGTAGGATTTAATTAAATTATAGAAGTATTATTTTAGTTATACTAGCAGAATTTTAATCAATCATTTTTTGAATTTTTGGAGTTTAGTAAGTGTTAATATAAAAGTAAATTTTAATATTTTTATAAATAAATAAATTATTATTTTTTTCTTTTGATGAACTTTTTTTTCCAATAAAAATATATTTATTAAGTTTTTATTTCCGAAATTGGTATTGGTAGTATTAAAAATAATTTATAAGACTATTAGCAAGGTTTTACAATAGTAATTATTAAATTTTTTCTAAATAATTATGCAAATCGAAATTCCAATATTATATGATACTTCTGTTTAAATTTGATTTAATTCATTCAAAAAAAGAAACACACGTGTATAAATAATGTTAAATTTAAAAAATACTTGAATTACTCTTTAATTAATTTATATTCATAGAGAATGCTTGATTGTAAATATAATAATTATAAGAAAACTTAGTTAGATAATAATTATTCCAATTTTAACTTAATATTAAGAAATGATTCTCAAAGAAAGATTACTAATTAGTGAAATCATACTATTAGGAATACTAACTATTTATAATCCTAGTACAGTAGCTAATGAAAATAATATTCTATTATTCATCATATGTTTACTTTAGTTCATTCATTATACTAAATATCTGAAGTAATAACAATCAAATCTTAGTCTATTAATTATTTCAATAATCAATTTTTATATTATCATCTGGTTAAATTATTGTTTAAGAGATATTGAAAGTAGAAAAAGCATACTTCTTTACTTAATAAATGGAATACTTTTTCACAGTAAGTTGTGTATATCAATTTACTTTTTTATCAAAAATTGCTAGTGGATTCGACTTTAAATACTATTTCATATATACATATCTCTAATTTTCTACTTCTTCAATAAGAAATCTCCTATTATCATCATTGCTTCCATTTACTTTATTCTATTCTGGAAATTTACTTTAATAAAAACTATAATTATCTTAGCACTAACCTCTATCTTTTCAATTGGGTTTGCAACAGAGATGTTTAGATAAGAAATTAATAAATTAAATGAAAATGAAAATTCCTATTATACAGATTCTACAGCCATAGGGTATGTTTTAATTAAGATAATATATATAGTAGTAATAATAGGATATATTTGCATAGCAATAACCCATTTTTCTATAACAAAATAAAATAATATTAACAAATAAATTTGAAATATTTCTTTTTGTATTATATTTTGAACAAGCTCACATTTATATCGTTTTAGTAATTAAAATTATCTTTAATTTAAGCCTATTCAAATTATTTTATATTAAAAAGTAAGCTCAGAAAATAAGATGAAATTACTTAAATTAATTTGTAATTTTAATATAAAAAGAAACTTATTTTTTAAATTAAAATTAAAGATTAATCATTTGGATTATATTTATAAAATAGTATTCAATGTATTTACAAAATAAATAGTTAAATAATAATTATCAATTATCAAAAGTATCTAAATTTTGAAATTTAATAATTCATAAATGAAGTAAGATAAAATTTAATATTAAGAATTGATCAATTTAGTTTTTTCTCTTCAAATAATAAATTACAATTCATTAGTTGGATTTAATTAAATTATAAAAGTTATTATAATTTGAAATGGAGTTCATAGAATTAAATTTTTATAATTAGCATTATTTAATGCTTTTAGAATTGATTTATAACTTTTAATTAAACTGAGATTTTGACTACTTGTATAATTTAGAAATAATTTACTTGATAATAAATAGTTCACTATAATGAAATAACTTAAATCAGAATATGTTTTTGAAACTAAAGAGAATTAAAATGAATAACCAAGTTCTTCTTCCATCGATAACAGCGATAATGTGATCAATATAAACTAATTGAATTTCTTAAGCTCTTATGAAATTAAGAACAAAAATGATCCTTACATCAAAGTATCTTACTGTACTCCTATGACTTAAAAAGCTATGGATGATTTAAGCTTTATGAATATTCCAAAATCTCTAAGATCATTAAATGAAGCAAATATTGAATTAAATTAATCACAGTTTAATTAAATAGAAAATACTCTAAACGAACCTCCGATGAAAGCAATTCGTAAATTATACTTTTTAGCATAAAATTTATATAATTAATCTTCAATTTATATAAAAGATGATGAAAAATATTTCAGAAGAGCTAGCATAGATAGGTAATTAAAAAATAAATTAATCGTGCTAAATAGTGATAGCTTTCAGTAGTCATAAAGGTATAATTTATGAAAAAAATTAAGAAGCATTGATTATTGATTGTTAATTCTTATATATAAAGTGAGGCTTAACAAAACCCATTGAAAGTAGAAGTTGTTAAGTAGAAGAGAAATAATTTAATAGCCTTATAAAGTTAAGCTGTAAGGAGTACATGGAAAAGGAATTGGTTGATGATATTATACTATATATCTAGAATGAAGAAGTTCGCTTAATAAATAAAACTATACTATCAACCTATTTTGCTTCAACCTTTTTAAATTAAAATGATAGATGACATTTCAAGCAATCAGGATATTAAGTATGATAAATATTAATATAGAGACATCCTTAATATTTTCTTCTATAAGAATATGAAATCTTCAAAAAAGTATAGGTAGTTATTCAAAAAGATCTCATAGAAAATAAGTTTATTGATGGCTTTTTATATGATTATTTCAAAGAAAATGAAATTTATAATCTAATGCATCTTTAAATATATGCCGTTACTTCATAATCTGTCTAATTTTTATATTTTTTGGGAGACTGTGATCTTCTTCACTTGTTTTATTTCTTTTATTTACCTTCCTTTTGAGTATAGCTTCTAAATTAAAAGACCCTAAATCCTCTAAGCTCACATTTAAATAATAACTCCTATTATTTTAGGAGCAGATATTTTTATCAAATTTAATACTAAGTCTTATGAATAAGGAACTCAATTAGAATAGCATATTGAAATTGCTAAAAACTATTTACGCTAATATTTTTTACAAGATTTCATAAGCCTGATTTTTCTAATAATTAACATAGAGGGATATCAATTTACACATTTTCTCTTCTTTTTAAGATTCTCGCGGTCTACAAGAATACTTTAACTTTTTAGAGAATAATTCTTGTTAAATCTAAAATTGTCAGGTATTTATTTTTTTTTAAATAATAGTTTCTAACAATATTATTTATTGTCTAAACAGGCATTATTTCTTTAGTTTTCCTCTTTTCTTTTGTAATATTCTATGGTCATATTTTTGCTTGTGTATGGAATGGAATCGGATAGTATGAAGCTCAATTCAATAAGGGTTGGCTAGTCTTTTATTAATTACATGAAAATTCAATATGGCATAGATATACTGAAAGCTTTTATTTTTCTATTGTTACAATGACCACTATTGGCTATGGAGATATTACTGCATAGACACATATAGAGAAATTACTCATGATTTTCTTTACTTTCCTATCTTGTGGTGTCTTTGGATATTCAATTAATTCTATTGGTAGATATATTCTTTATTTTAATAATTAATTAAATCTATATCTGATCTTATTAATTAACACCCCAAAATAATTACACTTATCTCACTTATTAGTCAACTTAAGAAATCCTAGAAAGATTTTATTTTATATTAAAAAGAAATCTAAATTATTGGGGGATTATAATAATTTATGAGAATCACCATTATTTAAATATATTTTATTTAACAATTAAAGGTAATATTTTATATGATTTTAAGGTGAAGAAAGATATTTATTTATAAGAGTTAGCAAGAATAAATTTATATTTCAGGTAATATGATGTAAGTTTAGCTTTATAAGGAAGTGCCAGGAGATATATAGAATATTTATATAGTGAAGAAAAGTAGGATAAATGCTGTTCATTGTCTTTAATCACAAATTTATCAGATCAACTTAAAATAGAAATTAAGAAAGATATTTTTCTTAAAAGATTAAAATTAGTCAAATTATTTGAAATCTATTTTAGAGAAGATTTTTTATTCCAGTTGGCTTTAAGAATGTAAGAGAAAATATATTCTTCTGATCAAGATATACTTTATTCCAAAGAAATAAGTGAGCCAAGTATTAGGATTATCAACTCTGGATAAGTTTTAAAATATGCTTAATATGATCTCGATACTAGTATTAAACCCATTGAAGTAAATCTAATATTAATTAAACCAACCCTACATAAATGATAAATATCATTTTTAGAAATTAGAATAAGGAAAATGTTTTGGTGTGACAGAATTCTTTTTAGATTAACAAAATTCTGAATTTTGTTATAAAAGTTTGGGAATCACATCTATTTTAAGTTTAACTCTTTCTGATTTTGTTTCAGTTGCAAAATAATTTAGCGATTAATTAGAATAATTCTAATATTTAAGAGATTAAGTAAAATTCTAAAAATCTTTCCATAAAATATTTTCTTATTGCCCTTCTTGTTAGTAGAAAGATCATTGTTTGACCAATTGCAGATTTATATTTTATGAAGGGAAGAAATCTAGTATAATCTCAAATTATGTTAAGATGTAAAAAGATTACATCAAATAATTTCAAAGAAAATCTAAAAGAATAAATTTCAAAGCTATATAATAGCAAAAAAATATATAGAATAGGGCTAATACCTTTTAAGAAGATTATCTCCATGAATTGTCAGATTATGATTTTACCTCAGAAGAAGAGGAAGATGAGGAAGAAAATGAAGAAGTTAGAGATTAAGTTATTTAGGAGCAAGTAGATACAGCTCTTATTCCTAGAAAATTAACTACTGATATAGAATACAAATCTTTTGAAAAGATATCAGAAGAATCTGCTGCTATGATTTATTAGCTATAAGGAAATCTTTTTTCCACTAATAGTATGACAGGAAATAGTTCTTTGATTGTAAGAAGAAAAAGAACCTTCTTAGATAAAGTGAGTACATAAGAAGAATCATAGTTTCCTTCATTAAATTTACATTAGTATACTTAATAATTTGATTAATTTGAAAATTAATAACCAGAATCTCATCTTTAATGTAATACCTAATTTTGTTAAAATTAATTTCAAAGTCTTTTATTTAAATAAAAAGTAATAAATGGAAACTCTTAACAAAATTTAAGAGAGGGACCACATTCTAAAAAATAAATAGAACTTATGAGCCCTAAAGTATCTCCATTTTAAAAAATAATTATTCATCGATTAAAAGAACTTAAAAACACATTAACCTTAATGTAAGTAAAATAAACAAAATAATAAACTAACCATATTATTAATATTTAATACTAGGAACCAATCTATTCATTTGCTTTAGAATGCAAGATAAAATAGCAAATAAAGCTAATAAAAATTATAAAAATCCAAATCAAATGTTTCTATTCTTTTAGAAAACAAAAAATAAATTGATTTAAATCAAAAATAATCGTTGAAATTTGAAGATTCAGAAGAGGAAAAAAATCTATTTTCTTATGACTTTGAGAAGATAGAAAAATTTAATATATATTATCCTTTATAAAACTATGATTTGGTTGTTTAGAAAATAATTAAAAAGACATTCCAAAGCTTAAATTTCAATTTTGATATTTTGAAAAGGAATTAAGATAGCGCAAAGACTTCAAAGAAAAAAAGGAAAGGAGAAAATGACTCACCTTAAAGCAAATATATTTTAAAATAAGAAAATGATAATTGTATTAAATGATATTTAATTTACAAATCTATTATTATTTATATAATCCTATTTTATTTAGGCAATTAATATTTACTTTATATTTTCCTAATTAAAATATGATATTTAGAAATAATAATTCATTCAAAATTTAAAAACTAAATAATAATAAATAGCAATAATAAAGGAATTAATAATTTTAAAAATATGATTTATTATAGTAAATTAGAAAGTATAGAAAAATTTTCTTTCTAATATTCAAATCAAATTAAATTATTTGTTAGTCCTTCTTATTTTTATTATTTGGTTATTTTAGAAATATCTTTCTTTATCAAATATATTATGAGATGTTTTATTTACATATTTATTGAATTTTATTTTTAATAATTCTTTTTATCTTTCATTTTATAGTTTATTTTGTATTATCTTTCTTTTTAAAGATTCTTAATGAATCTGGATTTCTTTTTTAATCTTTATAGTCATTATCATTACTATTGCCTATTATTTTAAGTGGAAAGAGATTTGTGTGAAAATCTTAATAAATATATAAAATATATTCCCTCTAAATTAACATAATATTATCATCATTATCTTCATCATTTTTATTAATTGAAAACTCCATCAAAAAAAGAATTATTTTAACTTTGATTTCTTTGAAATTTCCTTTTTTAACTCGATTTATTCAAGTAAGCTGAACTATTGATAATAAAGGATTATTAATTCTTTCCTAAAGGTGGCGGGAGAGGATTTTTAAAAAACTAATACCGATTCACTATCCAAACAACAAAACTAACAATAGAGCTTAACTCTATAGTTAGAATGATTTTAAAGGGGAATAAAAAACTTTCGCGTTAAAAACTTAGAATGTAAATCTTTTATCATTATTTCTAGTAAGCTTTTTCTTATTATGATTTCTTTTATTATAATTTAATTAACTTTTTTTCTTTCTTAATTTTTATGAAGAGTGTATAAATCTTTTTTATTGTTCAAATTCAATTAAATATCTAACTGAAAAAGAAATTTAGATTTATTGGGGAATTAAATACTTATTATTAAATTTATTTATTTAATTGAAATTCTGAATATTCAAATAGAAAGCAAAAGAAGAAATAAAAATCAGACAATTTATTTTATTTGATTTATTTGGTTTGGTATATCATAATATCTTCTTTACCTTAATAATAAATTTCTTATCTTATCTTTTCATGACAAGAAATATAATAATTAATATTTCAAATAATTTGAAAATACATAAAGAAAATGAAAAATGATAGATTTTTGAATAAAGAAAATTAAGTTTTTTAGAGAAATAAATGAAAAATAAACTAATCCCACATCACAAAAAAATATTTTAGTTTTATTATTTCATTTATCCTCATCTCCAATCTAACCTAACCACATAGTTTTTAACTCAATCAGATAAACCTTTATTCAATATTCTCATTTTTGATTTTGATTAATTGCATAGAAAGCAATTGGATTGTCAAAATTTATTGCAACAAAACTATTAATCCTATAAAAATGAATCTTTTCTCCATACTTTTTTAAAATAGATTATTATTTAAAATTACCATGTATTAGAATCGAATGCTAGATCTCTTTCTCCAATTTTACTTTAAACAAATTAAAAGATCATAAGAAAACTAAAATAAGATAAAAGAAAAAGAAAGAATAAATCCTTAGATTATTAAATGACAAAAAAGTAATAATTCCTAACATTAAAAAAGAAATAAAAGTAAAAAATATAAAAGCAAACCTTTAATAAGATACTTTAAAAAAAGTTCATTAATTATTTTTTATTTTTAAATATCTAATTTAAATTTATTATTTGATATATATTTTTTATTAAATTTGGTTATGATATAATCAAACACGATGAATTTTCAAATAAAGAGTTTTCCTAAATTAAAATGGTAATTTTCTGAGAAAAGTTATAAAGTGTTCAATTTTATTTTTAAACAGTTTGATAGTATGTTTAAAGATACTTTAAACTGGCTAATAGTTGGCTTAATTTAGGTTAGAGATATATGATTTTAAAAATAAAAATGTAACTTGAGAGAATTTAAGATTATTACAAATCTACTATAGATAGATTATATATATATATATATATGTATGTATGTGGTAAAATAACACATAAGAAATAGTATTTACATGTATAGTAATGGTAGTTAATTATTATTTTTGTTATCAAAAAATGGTAAATAAGAAAATTTAGGAAATATTTAGAAAATTGTTTCATTTTAAATTAGATGGTTTTAAGAGGTAAGAATTAAATTATTTATTTATTGCTTAACTCTTTCAAATTTTATTCATATTTATTTAAATTTTTGTTGAGGATGATTTATTTTTTATTTTTATTTAACCTAGTTCTAAGGTGGAGAAGTGCTTATCCTAGAAGATGAAGGAAGGTAGAGGGAAGCACTTCTAATATTATTTGATGTTTGTTATTATAAATATAAATTTTATATTTTGTTTTGTTTATTTGGTGAGCTTCTCCTTTTTGGATCATTATTAACTTATTGAAGTTGAGTATCTTCTTTCTTTTTTAAAATATTTTCTTTCAAAAATATGAAATCTTTTTTCATAAAAATTCCACTCATTCCATCAAAACAAACTTCAATAGTTTCATCCGAGTAGAATTTTGTAATTTTAACTTAAAGAGATTTTGCCAGAATAAATTTCTCACCTCTCACTGAAGTAGTTGTTGATCTAGTTAAAGCTTTTTAATTAACTAATTTTAAAATAAATATATTAATCTTAGAGTTTTAGTAAAGATTTTAGATAAAAAAGGGTTGGAAGGAGTTAATAAATTTACCTTCAGATACAATGTAAGGAGTGGAGAAAAGAGATGGTTTATGTTTTGATGAATTCTGCATTGAGTTAACTTTATTTGTTTCCTAATGTTAGATATTATCTTATTTTGGGAAATCTAAGTTCTAGGAAGATTAAAGATCACTAATTTAATTTAGTGAAGTAGTTTCCTTGAATTATCCTGTGACATTGGACGTAGTAGAGAGTTATTTGTTTAGCATAAGAATGGGCTGGGAATCAATAATAGTTGTTGGAGATATTGATTCTGAATTATTATTGTTTATATGGCTGCTGTTATTCTTATTGAAAGAGTATATCTCATGAGATTAATTATGTGCAAAATCTTCTTAATATTGCTAATTAATTTATTAACTTTATCTCTTTTAGTCTTACTAGGCAAGCTCTTCTCTTTACTTATAGTCACTTTTAGGTGAAGTCATAGTTTTCTTAGCATTCGCTGATTAAGAACCTACTGAGGATTCTCTTATTCTCTATTCACCTTTGATTTATGGACTTTACAGAGATTAATTTTAGATTAACTCTGGTTTATTTTATTAATTTATACCTATTATTTATTTAGGTTACACTACTTCACTAAATTATTGAGCAACATCTGACTAGGATTATATACTTTTATTAGTCCCAGAAACAGAATTTCCTTTAAGACTGTTTAAGTAATTGCTATTAACCAAACCTTGAGGGGAAAAATCTGCAATTTCATTTGTCTTTGATGCTTATGAAGATATTTATATTTATTGAATGTCAGAGTTAAAATTCTAGTTTATATGTTAGAGAGATTAGATCAAATTTTAATCATAAATTTGATTGCCAGTAAGCTATTATTACAGAGCTTATTGTTAATGTTGCTATAGCTAAACTGATGATCTGAAGTGAGTAGGAGAAGCAGCAAAAGAATAAAGAGAAGCTTAAGGATGTAGTGATGGAAGAGGGTTATTAGAAAGCGCCTAATTTGTTTATGATTAAGGGCTACTTACATTTAAAAATTATTACTATTAGTAAAAAAGTTTATTCATTTATTATTATTAGTTTGGTTATTTTAACATATCATTTTATTTCGTTGGCGATTAAGGGGATAAGGAATCTTTAAATGTAGATATTGCTCCTTGTGGGAAATTTGAGCTATTATTATTAGGTGAATTTGAGAAATCTAAAAAATTAGAGGCTAATTGCATTTTTTATGGAGATTGATTGGATGAGCTCATCTTTATTTGATTAATATTTAAAATTAGATTCTATTATTGGTTCTAATTCTAAACTCTTGTTGGGCTGCTTGGATCACTTTAGCTGCTAAGTTATTTATTAGCTGGTAATTGAAGTGAAGTCTCTTTATTCAGTTAATTTGGAGGAGATGGAAGACATTAATAAATTAAAAATTCAGATTTTGTTAGACTCTCTTCTTTTTGAGGACTAGGGTGATCACTTCCACTAGGATTCTAATGAATCATTGAAATATCTTAAATATTAAAATTAGTGTTGCTCTCGCATTATTCCAAATTCATTAAAGGGATATTATTCCATTAAGAAGGACGAACCTTCTTAAGTATTAAAGGGGAGTGGCTTGCCAAAAAATTAGGATTTTCATTCATTAAAACTAAAGCACTTCCTTAGTGAGAAGGGATTGAAGCTTAACTGATTTAATTATCTCTAAGCATGGTCTCAGTTGAAGTTTAAATATATTCTTGGTTGTTGCTAGTAACCATTCCGCTTAAACTCTTTTATTGGTTTGTTTTTATTCCATTATATTGCTGTATATTATTGTCATTTAATAAATTTCCATTCATATTAACTTAACCTCTTTGTTGTAGTTTTGGAGAATAATTATTTTATTATTGACTTCCTAACTTTTATTACATCAAATTATCATTTATTGTACTGTCACTATTATTTTATTCTGTGTCATTTCTATAGCTTAGTTAGGTCATTCTTAATAATTAATTTCCTGGATTATTAAACATTTCGCTAGATTTAGAAGATGAGGTAAACTCTTGTTTCCCAAATTAATTGTCTTCTGATATTAAATTAACTTAAGAATCTTTTCTTTCTGCCGAGCTGAAATTCTAAGTACATTAATACTTATCATTTTAAGAACTTTATCTATTCTAATTCTTTCTGATTTGATTAGACATAACTGAAGAATCGTTGCTATCAACTTCTTTAACAGAATGTAAAATACCTTTATGATGATCTAATCCTTTATATCTATAACCCGTTTCCATCTAATATATTTAAAAATTTTTGAAATATTCAGTAATTCAATGTTATAAAATACTAACTAAATTAAAGAATACAACTTTATAAAAAATAAAAATTACTGAGATGAATATTTAATGAAATTTTATTACTTTATAATTGGACAATTAGTTAAATTTGTTACAAAAAATTTATTAGCGAATCATTCATAATAATGAATTGATTTTATTTTGATTGATTGATTGATTAATTTATTCATTCCAATATGCAAGTTTAAAATTATTTATTTAAAACTCTATAATACTCATTAGAATTTAATATAATATACCTCATTTACTGGGTCTGTGTTCATAATGTTGTAATCTTAAGTAGGAGATTTGATATCTATAGACGATTGATTGAAAAAATTTTCATTATCCTCACCACTTGATTCGAACCCTCCAGATTGAGTCATCTTATTATTAGAATACTTAGTAGTAACAGATGATGATTTTTAATTATTTCTTTAACTATTCATCTAATTAATTATATCTTAATTTTAAGATGTATTGCTAGGCTAATGTGACGCTGCTGTTTCTTCTGCATAAAAATAATCACTTGATTTCTTTTTACTAGGAGTATTTTGCTTGTTTAAATCTTCTTCTTCTTCCTTTATTTCTGATAGAATCTCTTTTGGTATCCCAGAGACACTTCTTTTCTGATTAGATTTATCTGAGCTTAATGATGGTTAGTCATCATGGGAATGTTAATCATCACTACTATTTCATAAAATAATTAATAAATTTTAATATTCTATTATACTTTTAATTAAATTTCTCATTTATTTTCGTTAGTATAACTTTTTTATAAAATTTATTATTGAAATTTTAATATCTAGTCAGAAATAATGCTAGTATTTTTAATCTTTGTAGGAATTTAAATAAAAATAATTACCTGCTTTTAAGGATTCTTGATCGATCAAAATAGTTACTGTCTCCTCTTTAAGGATTATAGTTTTAAAAGAGATATTCCCTGTCAATTTTAAATAACTTAGGATTCTTTGATTGGAACTAGGTAGATTAGCCAAATTTTTTGTATCTTTCATCGGTAAGTATAGACATTTCAGCAATATGACTGACAAAAAGCATTAAACCTTTGTAAATTAAAGATTTTACTCTTTCTTTATTTAATGTTATTTATTCTGTATTATTTATATATTCATTTTAAGGTTCTTCTTCTATTGTACTTTTGAGCTTTCTAATACTAATACTCAGCTTACTTTTATTTAAAGTAAGTCTACCTCCATGTATATTTCTAGGTAATCTCATACTTGTTGATCTCTCTTTATTTGATTAACGATTCCTTCTTTCATGATCTACCCATCGATAAAGTTATTATTGTTAAACTGACTATATTTCTAAAGGTAGGCTTATCTTACCAAAATTTTAAGTGAAATAGTTAAATTATTAGAATGTTTTAGCATATTCTATATAAATTTGCCATTCATCAAAAATATCCTCCACATTGCTTTAGAATATAAAATCTCTCTTACTATTTCTTTACTAATCTTTTTTATACCATTTCTCTGCATGTAATATAAACTAAGTTTATCCCTACATCACCTTTGTTTTTTCAAAACTGATAATGTCTTTTAATAATATAGATGCTAAACATTCCTAGGGACCATCTTCAAATTCTTTTATATTATGATAATATCTACCATAATTATATAAATAAAAATAATAAATATTAAATTCATTTTATTTATAAAATATTTCTAATAGATTATTTTTAAAAATCTAAATAAATTCTATGACTATCAACACAATTTAAATAATGAGGTAGGCTTTATTAAATGATTTGGTAGAAGTAGGGAAATATATTAATGAAATATTAGATAGAATTTATTACCTTAAATCATAAACTGTGAGAATAACATATCTATCAGCCCAAGAGACACCTTTATCACTTTTTTTACTAATGATTCCTGAATGAAGTACACACATACGATCTGTACGATTACTACTTTACTTAAGCAGATTAGTTACTCTTTTAACTATAATAGCTCTTTTGGCTTTTAACTCTATTTACTTTTCATCCTATTATAATATTTACCTGCGACTGTTTTCTCCTAATTTTAAGTGGAAGATTAATCTTCTCTTTTCTATTAACTCATTTTATTCTAATTAAATCATTGTTTGTATATTTTCTGCTACGTTAATATGAAGCTATCTTCTTTAAGAGAAATCCATACGCTGATATATAACTTCTCTAATAAAAGGATGAGTACACCTAAAATAAACATTATTAGCATTATGTTCTAATATTTCAATGAATTAACTCTATTCTAAATTGGTTAATAAATCTATCAATTAATCATTCTTAATCAATTCTTTGAATGGCTATACTTTATTTAGCATTTCCAAATCAAATACATTTCCAATAACACTAGCTATCTTCATAATTAATAATTCTTCTGTTCTTAATTAATCTAAGATTGGACCATAAATCTTTCTCTTAACTATTGGAATAAATAAATTTCTTAAAATTATTAATATTGGTTGGTTAGATTTAATTTACTTAAGGGAGAGTTTATTGTAATAAATTCTTCGCATAACATTAGATTTTTCATTTCTTAAGTTATGAATGCAGTTTTTTTATAATTATAATTTGTTTTATATCCTTACTTTTCTAATTCATCTTGTGATATATTAATACCTGCTAATAACAGCATTTTACTTTCTAGGAAAGATTCTACAGAGTCAAGAAGTAGTAGTGGATTTCCATTAGTTTTATATTATAGAAAATAAAAGAAAAATAATTTTGGGTATTCTTACAACCTTTCCTTTGTTTAACTGTAAAAGAGATATGAAATAGAATTTAAATCAAGATCATCGCTGTCATCTCTATCAATTTTATTTTTGTATGATATATGTTCAATATTTAAAACTGTTTTTAGCAGTTCTTTTATTTTATCCGATTCCTTATAAGAAAAGTTATTCAGTTCAATAACCTAAAATAAATCAACACTCACTTTTTATTTAAAATTATAATTTTTATTAATTAAATATTTAAATTATTTCGATTATTTACTATCTAACAGCAACTCTTCTATTGAACTGATTCCTTCATGGTAGATATCTTCTTAAGTAGGAGCTTTTGGGTTTGAATCAACTTAAACAGGTTTTTCAAAGTAATTTGTACGGGCAGTTGAAAAAAATTAAATATTATCAAAATATTTGAGTAGAGTTCTGATGATCTTAAATGAGTAGACATCATAATTGTGAATATCTTCTAAAACAATAATTAATGGGGAAACGAAATTTTTAGGGTTGAAAGAACCTCTTGCATTATTTAAATTTTAGCTACATTCTATTTCAGAGTGTTCTTTTTACTCTAAATAGGCAGAAATGAACTCTCTCAAAAGCTTTGCTATTTAAATATACTCGTTTTTAATTCTTTCATCAGAATCCTCACCCATATTTATAGTACTTTCTTTGGTTTAAATACGAGGGGGAACATCAAATCTAGCTAGAAGGTTGAATTTTTCTAATCCAAATAGTTATTTAATCGTTGTTTGCATTTAACTACTCTAACTTTCTAATGAAGGTATGATTTTATATAAAAATTTAATTTTAGCCTGTAAAGAAGTATCTGTTATACCCATTCTTTTCATATATAATTTAAATAAAGTTTTAATTGGTTTTCTCATTCCATTGCATTTATATTTGGATGTCTTCGAATTTATACTAGAAACTATAATCTACACACTTTCATCATATTTAAATTTTATATTTGTCTTTTTAAGAATATCATCTTATATCGTTAACAGTAATTTACGAAGAAAAAGAGATTTTCCTACTCCAATAGGCCCTTTAATTATTGTAAATCCTTTACACCTCATAATCTTCCCTTTAATTTGTTGATTTTAAAGACCTTTCATAAATTATTTGAAAATCCCATATGCTTTTTGATATTTATCTTCGCACAAAACTATTGCTTTATACAGTGCAATTTATTTTTTCTATTCATCATGTTATCTATTAAGCAATGGAGTTCCCAAAGCAGACGTTTAGGAATCTCTAAGAAATCCTCCTTCTATAACTCTAGGCGAGTAAAATATATTTGAACCACTTGTTTAACTAACATTTAGCATCTTTCTTGTTGCACTCATCTTTTTATTCTAAACAACTTAAGGAATTTCTACTTCTTCCTATGGCTTTTCTAGGTACTTAGGATTCCAAATAGGATATGATTACCTATGAGTTCGAATTGAAGGGAAATAGTTATCTTTATATTCTGACTTCATTTTCTCATTTGAGTAAAATAAGGGCTCATAGATTGGGAGATACATACTTTTTCCCTTAAACTTTTTCCAGTCCCAAAACTTAAAGTCGATTTTATTCATTGCTTATTTCGCAGTGGATTCGTCTACCAATATTCTCTTTTCTTTTTCCTTGCAAGCACAAGACATAATTCTAGCAGACAGATTGACACTATCCCCTATAACAGAATATTCTCTGCGATTACCACTTGTACCAACGACACCTGCAAAAACAAGCCCAGAAGCAATTCCAATACTGCATTCACAATTAATCTTTTCTAAAAATGGAAAGTATTTTTATAGAATTTAATACATTTAGATAATTTACTTAGAGATTTATAAATTTGTTAAGCACAGAGAACTGCTCGAGCAGCATCATCTTCATGGGATGTTGGAGGCAATCCAAAAACTACAATCATAGTACTACCTTTATCATCCATGAGAAATTTATTGAGAGAACCTTCTTAGAGGTAAACACATTTTTAAATACACTCAATAACTTTCTAAATCCTATTTAAACCTTCAGAAGTAGATGTATCATTTAAATCAATTCCAATATTCATGAAAAGAACTGTTAACCATCTCAACTCACTTGACCATCTTTCTAAACCTAAATTTATATACATCTTAAGTGCTTTTGGGATATACTTTTCAACATCTGGACGAATTATCTCTATCTAAGCAGGTGAGAGTTAATCTTTTATTTAAAGGGATGACGAAACATTTCTTACTTTTTATTTAGTATTTATAACTTAAAAGAATTTCTTTTTATCATCCTTTTTTGTAACCTCGATCAACTAAAATTAAAATCAAATAATATTTTTAATAAATAATTGTATAAACTTAAGTTCTAAACAACTGCAATTACTCTTATTTAGCTAATCAGATGTTTCATAAATGGTATTCATTAATGAATCAAAATAAACTCAGTAAAATTAGTTGAACAGTGGTAATATAGATCATTTGTTTAAAACCAGTTGATTTTTTCTTTCTTTTTTAATGTAGACTATTTTCTTTTTTATTTAATACTGGTAAGATCTAATCTGTTCTTTATTTCTGATTAAATAAGAGTAATAGCAGTTATCAATCACTCATATTCCAAATGATCCATCCTAAGTAGTATTTGATTTTGGAATCAAAAACAAGTGATAGAATTTTTAAAATATATAGATTATTTATATATGAATACATCAAAGTAATTATCTCTTCTAAGGTAGTGTTACACTTCTTCTGATATTATTACTACTCCTCCTTTTTCAGCATGAGATTCACTTTCAAAAGCTTAGATTAAGGGGTTTCCGGCTGGAAGATATTCAGCTCTATTTAAAACACCCCCAACATAAATGATTGAGAAATCTCCAATCCCAAATCCAATTTTTACTGAGAGCATAATTTAATCAACTATTTTTGTTTCTTTCAATTTCTTTTGAATATTCATTGCACTTTATACTGCTAAATGACAGCTATTTAGAAGAAATTAATCCTTATCTTATTCAGTTTTCTTTTCATCTTCAGGAGGTGGTGGCCATACTACTATCATAGCATCACCTGCAAACTTGAAGATATCTCCTCCTGATTTCCCTATTTCTTACACCATTAACTCCATGTATCTATTAATGGCAAATGCTATAATTTCATTTCCTTCTGGACCTATTTTAGAATAGCTTTCTGTTAAGTTAGTAAATCCTGATATATCTGCAAACATAACAACTGAACGTAATTCTTGTTTTATAGGTAATTCCGGCATTGGATTTATAATTCCATTTGCCTTAGGCAAAACTTAACTGATATTAATGTCTGATGTTGCTGCTTAAATTTACTGTTGCTGTTATTAAGATAAATTCTTTTGGTCTAATATATTCTTAATAACTAAGGCTGGCACGAACCCTAAGAATCCATGTCGACCTCCTAAGCCATTAATTCTTGTGTCATTAGACATTGCAATTGGCAAGTTAGGAGAGTAAGAAAGAAAAAAACTATTAATGCAGCTTAATTTCTTAGTATATAATAATCAATGATTTTTATCTTTCTTTATTTTTTTCTCTACTAAATAATAATGATTCTGAGTATGATTCTTGACTTTTTTTACTTAATTAATTGATAAACAAATTCTTTTGTTTTTTTAACTATAAAATCCTTCAACTAACTTTAATATATTTATATATATTCAAATTATTTACAATACATTCGTTCATACTTTTCTATTATCTAATTTCTTTGAATACTTACTAATCAATTTACTTCATCTTTACCATGTTTTAAAATTCCAAATAAGCTCGCTCATTCTTCAAAATAATTTAGTTTGGAATGAAAAGATAATAAATAACAAAATTAGATAGATTAATTGGCTGAACTGTAAAATTAAATTAATTTCTGAATTAATATTTAAAGAATAATCAGTCATATGATTACTAGTTGATTTTACAAAATTGAACGGATAATAAATCTCTGAATATTTCTAACCATACAAAGAATCTTAACTAATATTTATTTTTTTAAATAATTAAATCTAATATTATTTAACTTCATTTGATAAGAATTTTTAAAAATTTTAGATAGTCTAAATATTTTATCACAATTTAGCTTGGATATATCTTAAATATTTTTTTTAGGACATTTATTTTACAACTTCTTTATTTTTTTTCCAAACAGTATTTTTCTGAGTTCTTTTTTAAATAAGCTCTATTATTTATGGCTTATCAAGATTGTATGGTAATTAATTAAATTGAAATAAAAAAAAACCAATGAATAAGGAAGAATATTGATTTTTTGATATTTTGATCATCTTTTCTATTTATATTTATTTTGAATAAAAGTAATCAATAAAAAATTCCAATTCTAAAAATATTTTGAAGTAATTAAGAGTTCTTTTGCTTTTCTTTCATTCCATTAAAATCAAGAATTTTTCTTTGTATATTATGAAACACCAATTATTTTAAAACTAATTAACCCTCATTTTATCGTCAAGTTATTATAATTAAGTGGCTAATATTTGATAATTTCTTTAATCTAGAGTTCTATTTTTACCTTATTTAAGCACCCCAAAATTCAATAAAGAAAGTAATTTTCATAATATTGTTTGTAAAATATATGATAATATATTGAATATATCAGATTGTTGACTTTTCATTTAAATTATATATTTTGATAAGAAAGAAATTTTAATAAAATCAATAAATATAGAATTAAATAAAACAAATAAATAAAATAAATTAATGATATAAATTGTGTTAATAAATTAAATAATATATATTATAAAACAATTAAAAAAAGTAATAAAAATTTATTAAATTAGCAAAAAAATTAAAATTAATTATCTAAATAGATTATAAAAATGCTTGTTAATGAGACAACTGTTTACTGGCTATCGTTATTCAGTATATATATTATTCTCTAAATTATAAAACAAATTATTTTGAAATTTAAAACACAAAAAATAATCTAATATGTATTCCATTTAATTCCCTTTTTACTTTTCTAACTAATCCCTTTATATCATATTATTTTTGCTTAACTAAATTTAGAATTTACTTAACTTTAAACATTATTGAATTTAGTATATATTACTTTTATTAATATTTCTTTGCTAATATAGAACCTTTAATTTACAGAATCATATTTTATCTCTAAATTAAAAGTTAAGTAAAATAATAGATCTGTTATTCTTTATTTTAATTGAAGATTTTATATGTAAATTTCATATAAATAGTTATACAAAGTATATTCTCTATATTTTTAATTTGAAACTTTTTAGACAATTTATTAAATTAAATTAGTTTAATATATTTATTATCCTCTGTAAAATTTAAAAAATATATTGATCTGCAAACTAAACATGGTTTTAGGCTTAAAATAAATAATTAAGATGCCATTTAATTATTTATATTTCATTTTTTGCTTCATATTAACTTAATCCTTTGATGCTTTTTTCAATAAGATATTTTATTAAATTATCTTATGACTAGAGGATCCTTCATTATTTATTTTTTATTGATTAAAACATATGTTAAAGCTAAAATTGATTTGCTAAACAGTCACAATAAAGTTGGCATTTTTTTTAAGTTAATCGAATATTATAAATTTATGAAATTGAGCAAATTTTATTCTCTAAGCATTAAACAAATTTGAGAATTACCAAAGAGTAATTAAAAAAAATTTTAAATCCTGATGGAGAAAGAAAAAAATAGATTTTCATTTGATTAATGAACTTATAGAAAATCATATATCTTAATTAAATTAATAACAATTATTTATTAAAAAAATTCATAAATTAACTGGATATCTAATAATAATATTGTTATTATAATCTGTTTAGCAGAAAGAATGAGCTCCAGTTTAAATTACATGCTTATTCTAATCATTTTTTTTCACTGATTTTCATTTAAAAATTTTTTTATTATTATTGATAGGACTCATGATCAGTCAGATATCTGTAATTTATTTTACTTATTTGTTTATAATCAAAAAGAGTAGTTGTATATCCTCTTGATATATCAATTTTTTATTTTATTAAAGAAAAAGAAAGTTTTTGATTATTTTCTTCTTTTCAAATAAGATAAAAGTAAAATTTTTAAGAATTAAATTTAATAGGAATAGATTGAAACTTATTAAAATTAATAAAATATATTAATATGCAATGAAATTTATTTAATCATATGAAAGGAAATAAGATATAAATGTTTTGAAAATAATAAAGATATTGATTTAAATTAATAGTTTAATAATTAAAGTTAATTAGATTTATTTACAAAATATAATATGTTAAAAATCCTAATTTAAAAAATGATACAAATTCTAGAATCAATCTTAGAGTGGTTTTTATTAAAAAATTAATTAAATAATATGATTTAATAAAAAATCAAAAAATATTTAAACAGAAAAAATCTAATTGTAATGTTAATTTACTCATAATTTTTTACACAAATATAAAACTAAAAGATAGATTAAAATATTTTAATTCAATCAATTATCAAATAAATCTCCCATTCCCATCTTTTGATTGAAAGCCTTCATACTTATTTAATTAATAAATAAAATTGAAAATATTTCTGATTTTTAAAAAATAAATCATTACTTATAATTTGGTTCTTCTTCCTTTATACCTGATAATTTTTATTCCTCAAAATCTTTTTAGCATTGTTAGTAAGATTTTTAAACTTTTATTATTCAATATTGAATTAAAATTTAATGAGTAAAATCTCTATTTTTTTATAAATTACTTGTCTAATCATCAGGAGATGCTTCATGAGCTAATTTTAGTTTTTCAAGAGCCTTCTCATATTTTTTCATACCATGATAACCTTATCCTAGTTTAAATAAGGCTTTGATATTTTTTGGATCTAACTGAAGAACAGCTTCTGAATGAATGATCATAGAATGATAATCGTTAATTTTAGATTTTACTGTTGCCAAATTGTTTCTACAATCAATTTCCAGTTATTTAATTTCAATTTTTTACTATTCATTTAACTATGTTTCCTTTTCATCTTCAATTTAAATAATAGCCTTTTTTTACAAAAAAAACTAATTTCCTATCATCTAAAATAGTGCTTTATTTTACTTCTAAATAGTGTGTTATAGCCATATCCCAGTCCTCGTTTTTGAATTTTTCATTTCCCTATTTTTTAGATAATACTATTTCAGGAAATAAAGTTGTAGACGGAACCACAGGCTTATTTTAAGAGCTAGTTTATGAAGGGTTAGTTTAAGGACTATTACTATTTTAGTTAGCTTAAAGAGGCTATTAAATATTTGAAATAAATTAGAATTAAAATCTCAAATTTTTAATTTACATCTTACATTTTTAATAAGGTTAGTGAACTCATCGTTATTCATATTTTTAAACATGCCAATTACTTATTAAAGCATTTCAGGAGTTAGATTCATACCTTCAAATAATGAATTGGGATTAATCATATGAAAGTATATTATACTAAAATGATTTGTATTTTAAATAAAGTAAAATTGATTAATATGTACCTGTCTTTTTTGATATTTCCTCAAGATCCTCCTTACTCATTTACGATAACATATTCCTAGTCTATTCAGGGTCTAAGTTTTACATTTTTGCTTTTACTAAAATGGTTAGGGTATGTATATAACTAATATTTATTAGTTGTTTTATTTTTCTTTTGTGAATATTCTATCTAATTTAAGAGTAATAAATTAATAAATTAAATGTTATCTAAAGAGGAATATACTAATATATTATGAGATATTGTTATTTAGATAATTTTAATTAAGATACATGCACACATTCATATTTTATTTATTCATTTCTGATATTAATTCTAGATTTTAGTACATCTCAACTCTTCAAAGAAATTACATTTCAATATTAATATTTTGAAAGAAAAATTCCTTTTAACTATTTATAAACTGAAAGCTAATTTAAATTTACAATAATAAAAACTCAAATAATTAATAATCTTTTGTAGAATATAAAGTATAGTAATAGTAAAATAGGTAACAAATTATTCATTTAAAAGCTTCTACAAAGTATACAAATATAATATAGTGATAAAGATAAATATTAATCCACTTAAACAAAAGAATAAATTATTAAAATTAAGATTAAAGTAACAAGAAATATAAGTTCACAAGAAGAAATACTTTAAAACTAAAGCAAGTATTATTATAAGAATAGCAGATTTATATTTTTTAACTACTTTGTATCCTTTGTAACCATATTTGAATACTGGAACTAAGTATTTTAATTTATTAACCAATTTCTTTAAATCTTCTGGTGATGAATTCTACAAGTAATTAGCAAAGGGATGATTAGGTCCTAATTAACTAGCCATCATTTTAAGCATTTCTGGATTTGCTACAATCATATTAAAAGCAGTTTCAATCATTTAGGTATTTTCTAGCATTCCTTCCATATTACTCATATCAGGCATAGTTTCTATTTTAAATAAAATAAAAAATTAAATATGGTTTTTATAAAAAAAAATAAAATTACGTGCTGCAGGTTAAGGATTTTAGGATACAGATTAGTTACTTGATGATTAATTTTAAGAAGTGATAGTTGCATTTCCACTATTTGGTTTAGGAATCTAATCAGGGTTCATCTTTGATGCAGTCTTTATCATATCTGGGGTCATCATATTCTTCATCATGTTTATTTAATCATCTGATAATTCCATACCTTAAGATTTATAAAGTTATTTTAAGAAGCTATTATCCATATCCTTCATCATTTTAGCCATATTATCAATTTAATCATCATCCTTTTTCAATTAATATAAATTATTAAATAAAATATTATTTAATGAAATTTATTACCATATTTTTAAGTTTTTCTTAACTCATTTTAATAGCTTCAGCATTACCAGCTGGGAATGAAGGGGTATTAGTAGTTGTTGTATTATTAGCAGCAGTATTAGCAACACTTGTAGAAGTCTAAGCATGTTAGAAAGCTTGTTAATTTCTTTATTGAATAACTTCAGGATCTATATTTCTTGTTTACTTTAATGTTTCTGTTGTTGTCATTTATTTCATCATTTAAATTTATTCATCTGATAAATCCATACCTTATGATTTATATAATTACTTCAATGTTTAATTATCCATATTTTTAACCATTTATGCCATTTAATCTAGTTGGCTGTCATCCATATTTTTCATCATTTCTTATTACTTTTTAATTGTTTCATTATCGTATTTAGGAGTATTAAGAGTAGGGTTAGCAGGCTATTATGAGGTTTTTTTAGGTTACTCTTTGATTTCTTCAATAACAACTATTTAACGAAAATTTAATATGATTTATAAGATTTTGATATTTAAAATTAATTACCTTCCTCACTTTTATTTATCTTCTATTCTTCTTCTTATTTCTTAACTGTTTTATTGGCTGATTTCCTAATGATAAAAAAATTATTTAACTATTTCATTTACTTATTTGAGGTATTGATTGATTACTTTGGCTTTTCTTCTACTTCTTCTTCAAGTTTCTTTTCAGCATCTTCGGATTTCTTTGGGGTTTCTTCTTTCTTCTTAGTTTCTTATTCTTTCTTTTATACTTCTTTCTAAATTTTATCAACTTCTGCTTTACACTAATTGTAAAGATCAACAACTATATTTATAATATTTATTGTAATTAAAAAAGAACCATAAAAATTATTAAGTACTAATTTAATCTCCTGGTGATCCATTTTTTGCTTCTTTTAAGTACTCTAAAGCCCTTTCAAATTTATTTAAACCATAATAACCTTATCCTAATCTAAACTTTGCTTTAATATTAGTTGGGTCTAATTTTATAACTGCTTATGACTAGATTAATAAAGAATGATAGTCATTTTGTTTTGCTTTAACACTACAGTAGTTATTTCTACAACTAATTTCAATATCTTTAAGTTCTTTTTCTTGCATACTATTAAGATTTTTCAATTTTTCTTCTTCAATACTGATAATAGCCTAAAAATTAAATATCAGTAAATATCTATAATAATTAAGGAATGATACTTACTTCTAAATAAAATGTTCCTGCTCCTTCCCAATCTTGGGCTTTAAATTTCTCATTTCCTTTATTTTTAAGAGAGGTAATGCTAGGATAAAGGGAATTATCAACTGGAGGAGGAGGGACAGAAGCTTCTTTTGACTATTTGATAGGTTGTTATTATGCTTTACTGCTGCTTGATTATGTATTAGAAGAGGGCTAATTTTAATTGGAGTTACTAAACTTCTATTATGCTTGTTAAAACTAGTTTGGACTCATATTCTAACTCTATATTATTAAAAATCATATATTTAATCACTTGATATTATTATAAACCATTTTTTTTACCATATTCATCATATTTTTCATTTAATTTTCATCCATTCCGCTGAACATATTAGATGCCATTCTCATCATTTCAGGAGAGATATTCATTCCTACAATATAAAAAAATATTATTGATAAATGGATAGTGCTTTCTTTTATTTTTTTAAATAATAGCAAGAGTGTATAAATTAATAAATGTATTATAAATATGTTACCTGATTATTATCCCATTCTCTTCAAATCTTCATCACTCATGTTATTCATTTACTAAGTGGCATTTTTCATCATTTCTGGTGTCATGTTTCTTTTCATTTATTCAAACATGGCAGGGTTAGAAAAAGGATTCATTTTTTTAAAGATCTGTTTATTAAGCTTAATTATATTATTTGTTTTAGTTAGCTATTTAAGATTTCTTAAATTGAGTTAATTTCTTTTTTCTTTAAGATTAAATTTTTAAATAATTTAGATAATATCAGTTTTTTGTTTTTTGCATTCAAATTGATAGACTATTTGCATTGATAATGATGATAGATAAACTAGACCTATTAATAATTAATCAATTAAACTAAAGAGTTTCTTATTAAATCAACGTGTTGTCAATCGTTTTCATTACACTCAACTCTTTGTTAAATTTTCTTTTTTCTACAAAATTTTTCTATCTTCTAATATTCGATGTTCTAAATTTATAATTTTGAATTTCTTTTAACCTTTAATTTTACATTGACTTAAAGTAGAATAGCATAAAATTATTAAAAAGTTTGTTTGTTTTTTTCTTTTCTAAAAGAATCGTTTTTAATTAATTTTTTAATTAAATTCTTTATTACAAAATATACTTTATTTAAAAGATAATTTTTTTTTTTTTAAATTAATTTAAATATTTATAATTTTAAAATGTTGGTTATTTTATTCTTTTTTTCTAAATAAGATAAAATCTTCTCTTAACAATATTATTATTAAATAAATATCAATATAAGCATTCAATGAGTTTTGTAAAAAATCATTTCAGAATTTTCTGTTTAATTTTCAATAAATTTATTTTATTTGGAGCGATTTATCTGTTTATAGCTGATAATCATGTATTTTAATATAGCAGTAAGATTTAGAATCCCTAAAAAGGATATCGAAAATGGTTACACTTTGCCAAATTTTAATATCTTTTTAAATGTAAATAGATAAGAGGGAATTCTGATTTACAAAATAAAGGAAATAAAAATAATACAATCTTCAATATAAAAAGAAAACTGTATTTGTATGCTTAATAGCCAATTATGATTGCTTTAAATTGTTCATATTTTATGGTAAAAAATTTTATAAAACTGTAAGGTGATCAGAATATATTATTATAATGTGTAATGATGAAAAAATCAAAAGAAAGATATAATTATCTTTTGCAAACTTTAAATTAAGTAAGTAAATTACCTTTAAAACGATTTACTGATAAATAACATATAAAATAATAGTCTAGGATGCCAATCCTTCAATTAGCATTAAAAAGCAATAATTAATTTTCATTAATATATTTTAGTAAGCATATATACTTTCAAAACGTTATGACTTCCATGATGAGGTATTTAGTGTTAATTACAAATAAAATAAACAAATAAACAAATCAATCATTTTTATTATTTTGGTAAATATTTTCATTTTATGTAGAAATATAAATAAATAATAAATTAAATAAAAATCTTAGAAAATTAGTTACATACATCTATTAAACCAATATAAAGTTCAATAATAGAAATATTTTATAGCTTTTACTTATTTTACTTACTTTTTTACTTTTGAAGAAAAAAAAAAATTTTTACTAGATATGGTAAAAAAAATTTTATTGAAAGAATAGAAATAAAAAATTAAAATTATAAAATGAGAAAAGAACAAATATACTTAAATAATCTAAGAGATTAATAAACAATAGTCAGTCATATTGTATTACTATTTCTATAGTTTAAATTCTGTTACGATTTCTCATCTATCAAAACTTTACCATTTTTTTCTTATTAATTATAAAAAAACTTTTTAGGATAATGTTACAATTTATTTTTATAATATAACAATTCTATCAAGTTTACTTAAAATCTACCGTTTAATTGAAGAATAATGCGCTATTGAATACCATATTAATACAAAGATTATCTTTATATTTTATAATTTCTGAAAACAATTTTTATACTTTTCATAACCTTTGAATACCTCTAATTATTGCCAAAGTAAAAGAAAAGTAGTAAGTTCTATTTTATTTATAAATATAATTCTAAAAATAAATGGCTTATGTTACAGTAGATTTCTCTTTATTTAACTATGTATTAGTCTTATATTATATAATAAAAATCTAAGAAAAAGCTATTTTAAAAATATTATCAAAAATTACTATCGTAATTATTTATAAGGACTAAATTTTTTAGTAGCTTTAGTTTTCTACAATATCTAAAAGCTAAATAGTGAATATTTGGATCCAGTAAAATCTTTTGAATTAGAGTTATTAATATTACTTTATAATTTTTTCTAATTATTAAGGAAAAATTGTAATTAATTTATTTTTTAATTCCTGTATTTCAAATTAATGTAAATTTTGAATAGTAATTTGTAAACTGCCTTTCTACTCTTAAATAAATCAATAACTATATTATATCTTTCTGTAAAGTGGAAACATAAAGAATCTTTTTTATAAAATTCTTAAATCTGACTGATATTATTTAAAGAGATTAATAACTAATAAATTATTAAATATTTTAATTATCAAAATTTTCATTATTCGAAATTTGGAATCCTAATTCTTTTATAATTATCAAATAAATTTTTGTATCCTTTTATGTAATTTTGAAAGAAGGATTAATTTTGTTAGAGGATGAATTATATACTTGAAGCTTAAAGAGAGGTTTTATTCATTTATATTAGATCTAACTTATAAGCGAAGATTTAACTAAAATTATTAATGATTTATTGATTAATTTAAATATGTATAGCATTTCTTTTTTGTAGGATAATTATAAAGAATGAAAGATTATTAATTTATCCACATCGGTTTTTGTAGCGAATTAGAATGTGAGAATCAAAAAAGACTAAATCTTGCTTTAAAAAAAATAAACAGCTTTTTTATCATCTAATAAGATTTATAAGAAGAATAAGTGCAGAATAAGATCTAAAAATCAACCTCAAATTTTTTTGATCTAGTAATTTGGTAATTAATTAATTATAGTTATATTATAGCCAGTGCTTAATTGTAATAATAAAAAGTAAATAAGGTAAGATATCAAATTTATAAAACCAATTCTCAACAAATTCTTATTATTCATGATCTCTTGTATTTACAATTAATTTTATAGTGTTAATTTTATTTATGACATCATTTAATCTTAATTTACATTTCAAATCAGATTAAAATCAAATATTTTTGGTTTTCCTTAATTTGTTAAAGATTATACCTAAAACATAATCAGTTGGTTATACTATTAAAACTATGAGATTACTAACTCCAAGTAAGTATTCAATCATTTTTTTCTCTCAGTCCAAAGTGCATAGTTATATTTACAAAAATCTTAATCAAAATACAATAAAAATTAATTCTTTGTTAGAATGTTCATTATTATCCCATCAATTACCACATCAAATTTTACTTACCAACGGATTCCTTATATGTTTCTAAATTCTTAAAATCCAATTTTAATGAAAATTAACTCTCTGCTCTTAACTTTTTTGCCACCATCAATCATTCTGTTTTAAAATATGTAAACTTGACTATTTCTTTGACAATTGTTTAAATTTAATATCGCTAAAAATCCATTTTTAAAGTTAAAATATTTACTTGATTTAAAAAGAAAGATAAATACTATTTTTACACAAAATAGTCTATTTTATAAAAGCAATTTTTCATTGCTAATTATCATTTTTAGCCCTCCAGCTAAATTTTAAAAATCCATTCTATAGGCTGATAATTTCTTAGTAAATCTTATGCAGGGGTAGAAAATTGTTAGTTAAAATCTATCATGTATTGAAATTTTACACAATTAAAATAAATTTAATAAATTAAATAACATTATGGAGGTTACGATAGCTAATTATTAATTGAGTTATCATCTATAAATAGTAGCATTGGTATTATGAAGAATTTTGTTTTAGATTCATGTAATTTTATAAAATACAATTAGAGATATGATTTAATAATAGATTGAAAGATTACATTTGATATTAGCTGAAATTGAGATCAACTGGGATTTATATTTAATTAAAATATCTGATAATTTGTAATTTAAATTTTTCAGATAATGCAAATACAATGCAATTAGATGATAAAAAAAAGTAAAGATAGGTGAAATGATTCTAGCTGCTATTATTCTCTGTAATGTAAGTGCCTTTATAAATGAAAAAGAAGTACTTTTAAGCATATTATTTGTTATTTTTTTTTATTAATCTTTTATCTCATAAATTCTGGCAAGATAAAATCCTAAATATACTACTACCCTAAAATAGTTCACTTAATTTCATTATTTAGTTATTCTTAAAATGAGTAAGCTTTTGTGGGCAATTTGATGATAGAATATAATACTATTTTCTTATAATTTAACCTTTTTATTAAACTAATTTGTTTCTATTATTACTAGATTGTTTTTACTTTTTACTCCGTTGATTATTTAATCTTCATTTACTTACCCTTTTTTGCAGTCAACATTTTTCTTCTCTTTATATTTATTTACCATTCAGTAATTAATTCAATTTTCATGATAGTTTAAATGGGTGGATGGTTAGTAAAGCATTCTCAGGGAAACAAGCATGCCTTTTATCTATCCACTAAGTAGAGTGTATTTAAGAGTTAAAAAGAAAAAAGATTAATCGACTAATAAAATTGATTAAGAGAATCAGAAAAAAATATAAATAATTAAAAAAGAAAAGATAATAAATCTATTTGAGAATAAAAATAAGCAAAAAAAATTTCACTTAAAAAAAATAAAACAAGAAAAATATAAAGTGAATTAACTTATCATTATCTCAACATTTGATATCATATTATTCATTAAAAGTATTTGAAAATATCTTAAACCTTCTTGAAACTAAATAGTTTTTGCCACATTAAAAAATGAGTCAAATTTTAAATCAATCTACTTATATGAATTAATCGAATGTTTCTGCTTCCTTATCATAATCTTCTTCCTCATCTTCTTCCTAAACATTAAGCACCTATAGTGACTATTCTAAATTTAGTTCTGGAAATAAGACACGCAAGATAAAGAAATAACATAAACATGATAAGTAAGTAATTTTAGGGGGAATCTCATCAACATATTAAGAAGAGGATGAATTAGTCTCTGAAGAAAATCTAAGTAAAAAATAGAGTACTAGTAATTCTATTAATAACTAATTAAGTATCTGTAAACTAAATTAAACTTAGTATAGATAATGTATGATTAAAGATCCTATATATTCACATAAATATCTTATCCTACCAAATATTTTAATTGACTTTGATTAGATTAAGGAAGGAAACTACTTTTAAGATTAATTAGCTCTTCGTTAATACCGCTCAACTGCCTGTGTTAACTATTTAAAGAATTTAGATATGATAGAAATGGAAATAGGGATTAACGGAGAAGCTATTAGATAATTTACATTCATTTGTGATATGTTAGATAGTCTTGGCAACTAAAAAGCTCACAATTTAGCCTAAGTTTTACGTTAGTATGATAATATAATATCCTAATGTGAGTAAGAGAAGACAAAACCATCCGAATAAAATAATTAATACTAATCTCCAAATACAAATAGCAGTCAATTTACATTTGATGGAAATTAAGATAAAGAATGGACATTCTAATAAAGTAGGCAAAAGGCTTATTAAATAATCTACAATATCGCATGTAATAATCCAAATTATAAGTATATGTATTTTCGTTTGCTTAGAGGCTCTAAAGATACTTGTGAGATGTTTAGCTAGATTAATTCAAGAGAATATCTTTCTTTTTTGTTAGGCACTAACAATATTCAATAAATAATCTAAGTAATCCTTCGCCATGGTATGCTCCTAAAGAAATAAAGTGTGGACACATTCGGATGTATTCATTATAGCGGAGAACAATATATGTATGATACATTTAATTCTGATAAGAATGGACTTTCAAATAATTATGACTTAAGTGTGGAAAATACTACAATTAATGATTGTACTTTTTAAATGGACCTTTCATTCTCAAAAATCTAACTCAGTAACTATCATAATAAATTCAATGATTATCTCCTTGTAATTTCTCCCAAGAAATATGAAAACACTTTTATGATAGGATTATTACTAAAAAGACTTGAAGAATAAAAAAATGCTCAGTAATTTTTATAATTACCTAATAATTCATTTATGGATATATCTTATCAAGCCTAATCTGAGGTTTTTCTTGAAAAATTCTACCCTGACAAAATAAAAAATATTCATGCTTGATTAGATTACTTTCTTCTACTAATATAAAGATTTAAACTTAATCATTTACAATTATTAAATTACTATTAATTAGAACAATCAAGGAAATTATAATAAAAAAATCTTTTCTATTTCATTTCTTATCCTTATAATCTAAGAAATATAATTAAATAATAATCTTAAATCTTGAGAATATAATAATAAAAAACACCAAAAATTATTTAATCCTTCTTGGTATATTCAATCAAATTAATAATTTCATTAAAATAAATCAATCCTCTATTAAATAGAAACTACTTTATATTCATCTATTTTTCTTATATAAAATCTAACAAAATAAATATCTTAAATGCATAATTTATAGAATGAAAAGTAATTATTATTTGTCTATTATTACTTTTAATAAATTATTTATTGATTTTTCTATTACTCTAATATTATTTTAAATACAAAATTTTTTAATTTAATAATATTTCAACTTGAATTATTAAAAAATTATTAATAAATGAAAAAAATTAAAATTTTAATCTATAATAGATGGTTGTTTTATAGTATATTTAGAATTTATTTAAAATATTTTTATATGTAGGAATATTTTCATTTGATGAATTAATTTATTAGAAATATATTTGATAAAAAATTATACTTAATGAGTAAAAAAACCTTCTAGTTGTTTTTACTTTCAAACCTTACATATTTTGTTAAAAAATATATTAATAATCGATTGGATTGCTTTAATTAGTATAATACCCAAACCTATTAGAAGGAAATTGAATATAAAATTTTTAGAAAATCATAAAAATATTAAGCTTTAGTGCATTTTACATTGGATTGACATTCATTAAGTATTAGTTTGGCATTTCTTCAAAATTTTAATAATCTTTCCAATAAATCAAATGTAAAATTAATAATAATTTAAGAATTGATAACAATATTATTAAAAACAATTAATTAGCAAGAGTAATATTTTTTATATGAATCATCCTAATAATCAACAATAACTATAAGATGAACAATATTTAACAAGAAAAATTATTGATCCTGATTATAAATCAAAACACTTAAAAAAGAAAAAAATGTACAAATCCAGAATGAGTAAAAGAGCTCTAGAGCTACAATAAAAATAGAGAAATCTAGTTTAAACTAATTAATTAATAGCAACTTTATGCAGAGTTCCTTCTGGAGAGTATAAGTATTTTATAAGAGGTGATTTACTCATTGATTTTGATTATCTGCGAGAGTAGGTAACTTCTAGATAGAGTTTCTTTAGCTTGAATGATTTCAAACCAACAAGGACTGTTTAATTCAACAAGACTTATAATTTTTATGAAATTCAGTTTGATTAGGGATTGGAGTAAATTTAGAATTTTAATTTTGTAATATAAATGATGAATAGTTAAGGGAACTAAAAAATCCACCAATTAGCTCTTATGTTGGATAAATATTCTCAGGCACTCTAAATGCTTGATATTCAGAGATAAGAGAGATTATTGGCTCAAAGTTTAGATAGTGATATCTTATTAGAAGAGTAGATTTCTTGGAATTTTGATAATAGCCATAAAAAGGCAAATTAAATCTTAAAAGAAAAACTTTAAAATTCTGATTACTTTTTCTACATACTTACTAAAGGACATAAAGATTATTCAGAATTAGGGATTTATGGAATCAATTAAAGTGCTTTGAATATGATTTTAGGAAATTTAGATCATGACTCTACTGTTAAAATATTACTATAAAATGGTCTCATTTTAATGAATGAAAATTTTATAGATGTATTGTAAAATAAATTATAAGAAATATTAGCAAATTTAAATGAATTTAAAGAACCAGAATTCCTGACATTCTAGCAGAAAGTATAAAATATTACCATAAATAACCATAAACTAGAAATTAATTTTACTTATGAAAAATATAAGCTCAGTAATTATTCAGATAAATTCAATGATAATCTAATACTTGCTAAAATCAATCACAAAGAAAGATAAAACATTATGAATTAGTTATTTATTTAAAAACTTCTTTCAGATACTTGCATTTCTGAATAGAAAGTATTTCTATCAGACATTACTTATTCTGCATAAAGTGAGTATTTTATGGATAAATTCTATTCTAACAGTTTAAGTAACTCAGAAATTGTAGATGAAAATATATCTTGAAGAGTGAAATTATAGTATTATACTACCAACTATTTGTTATAACTATTCTAATTATTAAAATTATATCATAAATTCATTAAATATATTATTTCATCAATTCATATTTTGTATATACTATTATACTTTAACTATTTTTTTATATTCTCAATTGTATAAAATATATTTTAGATATTTTAACAAACGAGCATGGTGTCAAAATTTAAAAATGCAGATAGGTGTCTAATAATTAAATTTGAGGCATAGTGTCCAAGAAATTAATTTTTATCATTCTTCTATTATTTGATCAAGGATTATTACTTTTTAATATTTTATTTCCTATAAAATACATACCAATTAATTTTATATTTTAATTATGTAATTGGAATTACCTGTATTAATATTAATAGATCTATTATTTAATATTTCTATATTAATTAAATTCAGAATAAGTTAAATTTTTTTATTGAAAGATTTGAATTGTATTTTATATTAATTGTTAATGATGATTCTCCAAATTAGAATATATATATTTAGCTTACATTATAGTGTCATATTTTACTTACTAATTCTAAGTATATTTAATTTTGATAATTTTTTGGAGGTATTTACTTTGATAAGATTTTAATTTAATTAATGGTTAGTTGTATGGAATAAATCTCAATTTATAGGGATAAGTGAAATTCAAGTTTATAGATACAAATGGCAATCTAATAAGAAGATCGTCAGTAACAAATTATTACCTTTTTTTCTTCTAAAATAGACAAATACAATCCTTTTATATCAATAATTTCTAAAAACAAAATATTAATCAATACCATAAAGACTATAAAGGCTGGTATAATTTATTTATTGAATTTGTTGGCTAGTAAAAAAAAAGATTGATTGAAATCAGAATTAGGATTAAAAATTTGATATAAAGGATATATTCAAAGAAAAATATAGGTCTTATTAGTTTATCATATAAATAGTAGTAAAATTTTATAAGTAATTAAAAATGAGTTCTATAACTTTCATCAAAGCTGATGAAGACAACTAAACATAAGATACTTAGATTGAGAAAACTACTCAGTCTATTATTTTAGAATCTAAGAGGATTAAGAAACCATCCAAAAAGAAGATGGAAAAATTATAAAAGAAGAATTTTGGGCTTAGTGTTCCTAGATTATTTGATATTGAACATAAATACTTGATCCGTGGAGATATTATTATAGATATAGATAGTATAAAGAAGAATAATGTTTTTACTTGGAATTGTCTTGATTACAAAGATTATAGACCTCCAAGGGCTGTTAAATTCCTTAAAGAGTTTAAATTCTATCAAATAGAGTTTGGTAGAGTTTAAAATCCTATCAGAGATTTTACTTTTGTTATAGACATGTTGAATAGTTTAGGCGATTCTAAAATTCACTATTTGGCAGAGCAGTTAACCGAATATAAATAAGTTTATGATTTAATTGACTAACTGTTACTAACCTATAGGGTCACTCCTTAGACTCAAGAATTAGATTCAGCTTTAAAGTCTAATATATGTTCACTTTATCGTCCAGAGAATGAAGGAGAGTGGACTTATGATATGAGTCTATAAAAGGCTTCTTAATTAATTAAAACGAAGTAGTTTAGTAATAAATTTATGTTTTATACTATCCTTAAGGGAAACTATGATTAGTATGAAATTGCTATTTTAGCAGTCTGTGAATAAGCACTCAAACTGATATTTGGAAATATTGATAACCCTGAAATGACTAAGATTTTACTTGAAAATGGGCTAGTAATGATGAATAGAAGTGTTCTCGAATTAATATCAAATAGAACTCAAGCCAATAAAAACTAATTCAATGGAATTTCTAAAGATACAGAATATTCTACTTTCACTAATGAAATAACTTCCTATTCAATCAATAACTATCTTATCAAACTCAATGTTAAATTCGAAAGATTCAGACTGAGCAATTATAAAGACAGATTTAATGATTATCTAGTTGTTGGAGAAGTAAATAATGAGTAAATATTAAATCTTGCCAATTAGTTGTTCGTATAGAAGGTTTTTCTTAACCAAGGGTAAGACGAAAGAGAAATGCTAACAAATATTGGCTACTGTGCTTAAAGTGAGTACTTCATAGAAAAATTTTACCCTAAATTAGATGAAGAAGAAAAAATTTAGGCAAAACAAAGAAAAGAATAATCATAGCAAGAAATACCAATCAAATAATGTGGAATCAGAGTAATAACTTCTTGATTATTGACAAAAATAAGTAAATAATAAGATCTTTTTAAAATTAATACAATCTAATGTTTCAAATAATAATTTAATAACTCTTAAAGAATAATAAAACTACTACTAATAAGTTATGTGATAATAAATGATTAACTCTAATAACAAATAAATTATCTGCAAAGTTAAACATAAAATAGGTATAAATATCATCCATATCTTCCATTAAAAATAAAGTAATTTATTTTTTATTAATATGAATCGGCCTTTCTTTCGATTTAAAAAAGTAACAAAAATAAATATATATAAAATATTATGATAAACTAAATTATTTATAAAATACTATTTTTGCTTTGAGTAAATCCTAATATCTAGTATTATAATCCAACTAAATCTAATTTACTACATAATCATTATTCCTACTTCTATCAAATTGATCATAATTATCATTAAAAATTATTATATTTACCAAAATTAATTAATTTATAAAAGATTTATCATTCTATATATTCGAAATATTTATTTTTAAAATAAAATTAGTAATAAGCTTTAAGATTTTAGTATATTAAGATGAATTTTAATGAAACTTGAAAAAATAATAAATATTCTTAGTTGTTAGAAAAAATTATGAATTTAATAATAAAAAAATATTTATCTAATTTTGCTCTAAGTTATTTATTAATTTTAATTTAGCTTTCTTTTTTATCTATTTATTTCATTTGATTTTTCTTTTATATTTAATTAATTTCTTTTTTTCTTTTTTTAATTAGTAAGTTATCTATCTGATCTTGTTTTTCTTGTATTTAATTTTTTAAATTATATTTTTATTTAAGTTGTTTTTCTTTCTTTTATTTATCATTCTGACTTTTTTAATATATTTTTCAAAATAAATAGCTAAGAGTTTTTCAATCTCAATTTCTCTTTCATACTATCTTTTAAACTTGTATTTTAAGTCAATCTTCTGTGTCTGTCTTGCTATTTTAATATTTAAACTAAGAGAGAATTCCATGATTGATCATCATTATTTGTAATGGTTTAATAATTGTGTTTTGATTATACATGATCTATTATTTCATCAATATCTCATGATAAAAATAATATGCTGGAATAATAAATTTTAAAGTAGAGAATAGGAATATGTATTTGGGTTTAAAAACTTATTTCCAGGGACTCATCAATCCATTTAGTGTAGTGATTAAAAACTTTATTTTTCCTTTCTCTATAAAAAATATATCTTCCTTTTTTTAATTTTTTTTCTTTCTTATTTTTTTTCATAAAATTAATTATTAGAAACTTTATTAATACTTAATTTGAAGGAATTAGTTTCTAAACATTCAAAATAATTAAATAATTATATAATTATAGACTAATAATAAAAAAAATTATGTAAGATTTATAAATTGAACAAAAATTTATTAATTTATTTATAGTTAAGATATTAACAAAATAGAAACAATTATAAATATATCAATGTTAATTACTTTCCTCCATTCTTTTAATACTTTCCATAGCTTCTATGAAATATTCTTATGCTTTATCTTTTTGATTTAATTCCATATATAGTTCTCCCAAATTATGCTTAGATGCTACTATATGAGGATGGTCAGCTGGTAATAATTCTTCTCTTGTTTTCAAGGATTTTAGGTATAATTCTTCTGCTCTCGAGTATTTCCCAGCCTTTTTAAGAGTTAAACCTAAATTATTTTAGCAAGTAGCAGTAATTGTATTGATCTCACCATATCTTTCTATTAAAATAGTCAAAGCCTTGTCCAAAACAATAATACTATCATCAAATCTCTTTAATTCTCTCAAACAAGCTAATATAATATAAAGAATAAAAATTTAAATAATAAATAGCAATTTATATAATTTATAATAAAATTAATTTTGAAATGTAAAATATTCTCTTAATAGCAAATTATTTTAATAAGAGAAGAAAAATAAAATTGTATATTTGAGGATTTTTAAAATTACCTGCCATTTAAGACATACAAAGAGCTATTTCTCCTTTATCTACATCACTTTACTAATCTTTGTAAGCTAAAACTTCTTCAAATAATTCTAAGGACTTATCATACATCTTTTATTATTTTAAGAGGTTAGCTAAGTTTTAGATGACGACTAAGGTGGAAGGATGGTCTCTACCAAACATGTCTGTATATCCTAATAAAACTTTTTCATATAGAGCTTAAGCAGATTCCAAATCTCCAGTAATTTTAAATACAAGGGCTAAATTGTTAATAGCTGAGTAAGTAGCAGGATGATTGACTCCATAGTGTTTTTTTACCTTTTCTACATATTGCAAAGAGTTTTCTAATGCTTTTTGGAATCTACCTAAATCTATATCTTATTAAATGGATTTGCGTAAAGTATTCATTGTTGACAATTCTTCCTAAGGGATACTTGGTTCATATTATATAGTGGTTTAGCTACTCTTAGATTTTTCCATTTCTTCTTTCAAAAACTCAAATGCTGATTTATACTTATCTGAAGGGTTAGTAGCAAAACTTGTTGATGATAAATAGACCAATTATTATCTAAAATTTACTTAAATTTAGGCTTTCTTGTAACCCCCTAAAACTCTAAAAACTAATCTATTCATTTTTAATTTATAAGGTATAATTTAAAGATTTATTGTGAATATTTTAATTTTAGAAAAAAATTTTAATATCTTTTGATTTCAATTTAATTCTTTCTGCCGCAAATAATTCTAGAATTTCTCTTTAGTCTTTAAGCTTATATATTTTAAATAAAAATTCATTTCTGTTACTATTATTGTAAATTGAATTATATATTTCTTTAATTTTTGTTTTATAAAAAATTTTATTAAGCAACTTCATTTTATTTTCTATACTAGTATGAGTATTTTTATGAACTTCTAATTCTTGTTTGTCATTGGGGTTGGGGTTGGGGTTGGGGTTGGGGTTGGGGTTGGGGTTGGGGTTGGGGTTGGGG
>JH651360.1:43173-54599 GCA_000260095.1 Tetrahymena borealis | reverse complement strand
CCCCAACCCCAACCCCAACCCCAACCCCAACCCCAACCCCAACCCCAACCCCAACCCCATTTAAAAGTTTGCAATATTATAAAGATCTAAAGATGATCAATGGGTATTTAATTCTTATCTTAGTGCTTTTCTGAGGTTAGGTAATTAGAATAAATTTGTATGTTTTCAATTAGAAAATAGGTTATATTAAATAAAATTCAAATAACTAACTAACTAATGACATTTAAATGAGGAATAATCTTTGAATATTTCATAATCAAAATAGAAAGTTTTAATAGTATTATATAATATATTCTTAAATAAACTTAATGCTTATTTCTTTGTTTAATTGCTTATTTGTTTATTTGTTTGTTTTTTCACTATATAATTACTCAGTTTAGAGGAATTAAAATGAATCTTTAAATTAATAAATAATTAGAAAAACAACATATTATTTAAATAGAAAAAATATTAATTATTAAAAACTGGATTGTTTAAAGGAGAAGAAAAAGTTAAGTAGTAATTAAATATTAGTAGTACTTTCAAATTTTTCCTAATAAATGGAAAGAGAAATCAAATTGAATCAAGAACTTAGAAAAAGTTATGAAAGCAAATTAATACCTGATTAATCTATAAAATTTTTGAATTAACCAACTTTTATTTAGGCAGGATTATGGTATTATCTTAAGTATAGCAATGTTAGAGCTCAATGCTTTTATCAAATTTATTTTGCTGCCGAACTTTTAAAAACATTAGGTAATAATTATTACAAGCAGTAAAAGATAGAATTAGCTTTAGAGGCTTATTAAGAATCCGTAAGCATATTTAGGTATGTTAAGCCAAACAAGGATGCTATGAAAAAGAATTTTTTAACAGATAGCGATTTAGAATACATCTGTTATTCCAGTTCAAATGAAAATGAAAATAGGAAAGTAAAATAAATTCAACATGTACTTTATCTGAATCTTTCAATAGGATACATAAAAACATAATAATTTGCAAATGCCATAGCAGCTTGTACTTTGGATCTAGAAATCGAACCAAATTCTGTAAAGGTAATAATTATTTTTGAAAAAGAAGATAGAAGATAATTTAAACATATTCTATCTAATTTGTAATTCTATTCCTAGTAATAATAATAAAAATAAAAATATAGTCACTTTATAGAAGAGCACTCGCTAGGTTTTCTTTGAAATCAAAGCAAAGAAAGGAAATAGATTTAAAGTTAGCAATAGCAGATTTAAAAAAGGCATTGGAAATTGATCCAAATGATGAAGATATTAAAGAACTTTTATGCTAAATAGAAGAAAATTAGAATTTTAAAAAATAAATTCCTGAGTTTGACAATAAATAATAAAGTGATGTTGAAAAATAATCTTTTGTGAACGCTTAAAATATGAATGATAATTTAAGTGTTAGCTCGAATGCTAGCTCTAGGACTGCAAATTCAACATAGAAAAGTTAATATTCTTCAAATATTTTGAAGGAAACATCTTCTTCTTTAATTCCTGTTCTTCCTACAAAGCAAGTAGAAACTGATCTTATTAGTGCTAAAAGCACTCCATAAACCTTAGAAAAAGTAAATAATTAACCCTTAACGAGCAATGATTCGAGTAAAGAAAGTGAGAATAAAGAAAATAACCATAACTAACAATAGTAATTCACTAACCATTTAGAATATCTAATGAAAACATAGCCATCATTTAAGGAGTATTATAATAGATAACTATAATTTGCATAAAAACAAGTTTCTGATACAAAAACTCCAAATAAAATAGGAAATATGGAGTAAAGTAAGGCCTCTGCAGCTTCAATATTATAAAACATAAAAAGTAATAACCAACAATAGTAATCATAAAAGTAATAGAAACCAAAATAATAAATAGAATAAGAATCAGATGAAACAATTGAGGAGAAGGATAACTCTCCTTAACCAAAATAATAATAGTAATAAAAGTAATTATCCTCGCATGTTTAAAAATTAAGGGCAAAAGAAAAGAAAAAAGCCTCTGAATAAGCTAGGATTCTTAAAGAAATTGAGGATGAGATTGAGCAGCAAAAGAAAAGAGAATAAGAAGCTGAATTGTAAAGATAACAACAGCTTTTAAAAGCATAATAATTAAAAGAGGAACAAGAAAAGTAGGAAAGGTTAAGAAAAGAATAATTAGAGTAAGAATTAGCTAGATAAGCATTAAAAAGTAAGATAGTAGAAGCAAAGACTTCAATAAAAAAAGGAGGAAGAAAGATGAAAAATAATGTAGCTCCAAGTTCTGTAAAATAATAGCCTTAATAGTAAAATTAGAAGGAGTAAGTTTAATAACAACTTAATCAATAACAATAGCAATAGTTGTAGTAAATGTTAGCAAGATAAATTAATGAATCATAAAAGTCCTCCTAGAACAACCCAGCCTAAAATGGTTAAAGAAAACCAAATTTAAAACCTAAACAAGGTAATAAATAATATTTAAAAGAATTTTATTAATATTTAATGCTCTAGCCTATATTATCTCTATTAAAAATAAAATAAGGTTAAATATTGATAATTTTTATTTTATTAATTATTTTTAAATTAACAACAGCTTTTGAAGAAGATAATTTCTTTGAAAAAAGAGAAGAAGAAAGGCTTAAGCAATATAAATCTTTAAGAGATGAAGATGATGAAGACGTTTTATATTAAAATGAAGCTAATGATCCATTAGAAAATATTCCACCTTATATTCCTCCTGATCCTACAAATGGAGGAGAGGTACTCGATTTATGCGAAGGGAACCAGATTTTGAGGCAGAGAGAGAAAGATAAAATTTTCTAACATAGTTATAAAGCTAATTATTAAGATTATTTAGATTAGAAGCATTTCCTTGATAGTGATGTGGATATCCCTGAAATCCCAGGATTAATTCCACCTTCATATAAATCTTATGCATAAAAAAGAAGAGAAACATTATTAAATGAGAATACAACCTAGGAAAAGAAAGAACTTAAAAAATTTTAAAAGATTTTAATTTGGGTTTCTCTAATCATATTTATATTTACTCTCTGGTGGGCAATGGGAGATGATGCTCCTGTTTTGCCTACTGTTCCTACGGAATAAATAGAAAATGATGATCTAAATGAACATTTATTATTTACTAACGATTGAAAGCACTTTCATAAAAGAAAAAAAATTCTGTTTTTTATGATTTATTTCATCAATAAATACATTTTAAACAAACATACATGACAAATTCATTCAAATTCTTTTCAAAAAACTAAAGAACATATCAGAATGACTTAAAAATATAATTATTTATTAGGTTTTACCTGTATTTTTTAATTTTTATAGTTGCTAATCTTGTAAAAAATATATTTTTTTTTACTTACTCTCTACAAATACTATTATGCATAAATATTGAAAATGTTTTATCATTTAAGATTTCTATGTTAAATTTATTTGTTTATTTATATTTTTATTAAACTTGTAATATAATTAATTATTTAGTAGAAAATTTAACTTGTTTATAATCACTCATTAATAATTCCACTACCCTTAATAATTGCTATATTCACTAATAATTATTAATAATATACGCTTAAAACTAATTTTTCAATTAAGCTTATGTAGAAATTGATAATTCATCATGAAATCGAGTAACCTAATGAATAAAAAAAAGGGATCTATCAAACACTAGGAGTACACTTTAATTCAACTGCAGATGAGATAGAGAGGTAAAAAATCAATCGTTTTTAAACATCCTAGATTTTAATAGATTTGGATTTAATTATTTGTGTAATTGTGATGAATGATAACATACTAACTAACTATAATTTTTATGAATAGGAATTACAATTACTTGAATAAGTTTTATGAATAGCAAATAGATAATCAAAAGCAAATTGAACTTTAGAAGAAATTAAGGTTTGCATATGACACATTGAAAAATTTGAAAGTAATTTGCGCATTTATATTTAAAATGAATAATTAAGAATGAATACAACATATTATCAGGAAAGAGAGAAGTATTTGCATGAACTTAAAATAAGAAGCTATTAATGCCAGCATTTAGAAAACTACTATTTATAATTCCATGGTAAATACCTAAATCAAATTAATTTTAATCGTTTTGTAGCTGTTTTCTATTTTAAAAATAATAGAACTTAAATTATTTCCTTTCTTTATCTTTTAGGTTTTCCACAAAAAGAGCAATGAAGTAAAAGCTTATTAAACAATTGATCAATTATAAACTATTTTTATGTAATTAAAAAACTAGAATATCATCTTAGAATTTAATTTTGTGAACTAGACAATAACAGAAAGATAAGGGGAAAAAGAGATAAGAGCATTTTTATTTTGTGGGATTAGTGTAATTTCTTGAATTTATTATTACAAAATTGTTGCTTTGAATAATTCCTGTATCTCTTAATAAATTTATTTCTTTGTAACTTAGAGTGTCTTATTTGGTGAAAAAGAAAATGAATTTATTTTCTATATGTGGGACTCAGGTAAAATAAAGCCTCAAAATTATAAAGCGAAGTATACTTAATAGAGAGATTTGATTGTGTAGATTTCACTAATGGCAAAGTACTTTTATGAAGAAACAAAGCCAGTACTTAAATTATAAAATCCTAATTTTGTGGAAAGTGAATAAAGACATGCCCTTTATTCGGCACCAGAGCATAAAGTACATATTAATAGAATTTACTGGAGAGATAGAGTGATGCCTCCAAAAAGGGAGAGAAGATATAAGGCCTATAGAATTAAAACCTTCTCGAAAGAATTAGTATATATAGAAATAGGAATATCTCAAATGATTATATCAAAGTAATTCTATTATTAAATTTTATAAATGAGGATTATCCTAATTTAATTCATCTATTATCTAGAGACGAAGAATTTAAAAAAATTCTCCATGTGATTCCACTTAAAAAAGACTTCATGCTATTTGTAACTAAAAAAATAATAATTACTAACTTAAAATTTAAATTTTAATTTAAATTAGTCTATAAAAAATGAATTAAAGGAAATATCATTTTGTCTTAGTAATGAAGAAGTGTTTAAATTCTAACTAGAAAAAGACTAGGATATAGATCAATTTACACATGTAAATTATTTAAATATAGAAAAATTAAGTAAGTAAGTATAAATTTTAATAATCTTAAGGCACTGAGAAGATCATTGGAAATCAATCCTGCATTTATAAAACATTATTATGATATTGTCGAACAAGATAATTCGATAAAAGTAATCAAACATGTATAAATAAATAGGTTAAATAAGTTATACTAATTTTCTTATTTATAAAAAGCATGGTTTACTAGTTTAAAATAAACATGAGTTATGCTCTAAAATTTGTGATAAAATCTCCTTGTGTTAGAATTCTATTAAAAAAATGACTTCAAGAGTGTAAGCAATTCAATTTACTTTATATTAATATTAAAAAAACTTTTATAGTGAACAGCTTGTCTAGGAGGATTAAAAAGATACATGGGATGCTAAGTTTTGGGAAAAGAATTAAATAGTAATTTATTCTAAGTTAGGAAATCAGAAAAAATTAAAATAAAAAAATAATGTTGGGATAGGTTTTAGTGGACCATTTACTTATAATAATCCCTATTCCTCAGTTTCATCAAATAATAATTGACTAAGCCTATAAACATAGATATCATTAACATTAAATAAGATTAAATTATTTTTTAAGTAATTTATTATTACCAATAAATAAATAAATCTATCTACAAAAAACAAAAAAAATACTTTAATAAACGAAGACTATACCATTTAATAATTAATTATAAATGTAAGTAGCAAATAATTCATGTATATCTTTAGCTGTATGTAATCATTGCTTTATAAATTCTTCATTTAATCAAATGATATTTATCATAATAAAATTTTAATAATCTTAATTTTTTCTTTTATCATTTTTATTTGAAAATTTATAAATCTACAATTTTGAAATATTGGAGGAGTACATCTAATAAATTATTTTATTGTAAAAAACTAAATTAGAACTTTATATAAATTTATATAAATTACAATTCATAAATTAGTGAGATGAAAGTAATATCTCAATAAGCTTTTAGTCTAATATACTTCTCTAAATAATCAAAAACTTTTGATGACCTGGGACTTAATTCCAGGTATATTATTTTAGAATTAGCAGGGTGGCGAAGTGGAATCGCGTTGGGCTCATAACTCAAAGGTCGGAGGATCGAAACCTCTCTCTGCTAAATATATTTTTATTTGAAAATTTTAAGACTTCCAAAACTAATTAATCTTTCTTAAATCAGGGTATTCAAAATATAAAAACATAATGATCTCATTACCTTCGGTTTGAGATGCTAACTTTCTCATTTTATTTTATTTTTTATCAATATTAAAAAATTTTTATATATTAATTGTTTAGAATTGTCATAGTCGATAAGTGTAATTTAGCATGGCTTATAACATAAAGGTGTTTGGATTAAAGCTTCTATTTTTTAATTTTATTTTTATTATATTTTTAAACTGTAGAATGAGGGTAGTCAAAATGGTGCAACTAAAGATATGATTTCTCTCTTTGATATTAAATATATCTTTCTTCATTTCTTTATTCTATTGTAAATGATTTTACTTTTTTTAGGGAGTTTAGTGCCTTAGTTCTACTTTAAATTATTAGAATATGATTAGGTTATCATTAAAAAATTAAAAATGTTAATTTACTTTTAAGAATTATAATAAATCTTTGTTAATATTAGTATTAATAAATTGAGCATAAAGATAAATTTTAATTATTGTTAAAAATCTATAATTTAATAGGAAAGTTGGGTTATTTTATTCTAGAAGAAATTTATTTATGGTCGAAATATGTTCGATAAATTAGTTATAAAAATTATATTTTGAAAAAAGAAACTTTAATATAATTGAGTATTTGAATTTGCTAATTGACGAGGAAAATGCTATTGTTAGTTAATTTACTTAATAATAAAATTAGTAAATCTTTTAAATAAATGGTTATTCTATTTAATCTTTTATTAAGACAATACAGGCTTATTAATTACTTAAGATACACCCATCTTTTAGCTTATATTTTCAATTGTATTTAATATATTTTTGCGAGGATAATTATTGAAAAGCAACCATTATTTAAAACTTTAGAATGCTAAATACAAAAATATAAACTATTAATCTACATAAGCAACAAAATTAAAATAAATGGCATAATATTTATACTCTTTTAATTATAAATTATTATTAATCATACTATTGTGCTTAATCATTTCTTAGCATGTTCATTTTCCCAGTATTCTTTAAGTTTATTGGAGTTGAGGTCAGGGACAATAGCCTTAGCACCGGGTTTCCACTTAGCGGGGCAGACTTCACCGTTTTCTTCAACATATTGGAAGGCTTAGATTAATCTGATGTATTCATCGATATTTCTACCAACAGGTAAGTCGTTGATGGAAATGTGTCTAATGATACCCTTGGGATCAATGATGAAAGTACCTCTGTAAGCGGCACCCTTAGCATCACCTTCAGTAATTAAGACACCATAATCAGCACAGATTTGCTTGGAAACATCAGCCAATAAGGGGATTTGCATGTTACCCAAACCACCATCTTTTCTGGGCTTCTTGCACCATTCAGCATGAACAAAGTGAGAGTCAATGGAGCAACCAAGAACTTAAGTGTTCAACTTAGTGAAAGTTTCAGAAGCATCGGAGAAACTGGTAATTTCAGTGGGGCAGACAAAAGTGAAATCGAAGGGGTAGAAGAATAATAAGACCCACTTGCCGGTGAATTGGTCTAACTTAACAGTCTTAATACCGTTATCCCAGGCGGAGGTTTCGAAAGCGGGGGCGGGCTTACCAACGAAGGCTTTGCTCATTTTACTTTATTTATTTATAAAAACTTAATTTTTACTTATTTTTGAATTATTAATTTTTATTTTTTTTGACGAATATCTTTGAAGTTTTTCTATCAGTCTGCGATAGAACAATTACGTCATTCTCATCAAGTTTCTGGAATGATAACACAGAAAGTAGTCGTCCTTGATCATAAAGGTCATTAAATATCTTCAATCGAATTTTTCTCGATAATCATTTATTACAAATATTATTTTTTAAAAAAGCTATGAGAAGCTGCAACGTCATTATAATCAAAAAGTATTAAACCTATAAGTAATTGATACAAATGTTGGTCTAGAATATTTCTGAGTTACTCATATTATAAAAAAATGATTCATTATGTGCCATATTTTATTAACATTAAAGAATACGACTGCATTATAATTAAAGAATTTTTAAAAATGAGTAAGGTAATTATTGGAGGGGGCACCTATTTTCCTCTTTAAGTATTCATTAAATTTAAAAAGTTTAAAAAGAATGGTTTTAGAAATAGATGATCTCCCACTATCTAGAACATTGTAAATATAGTAGAAAATATATTTTATTAATATGAAAGTAAAGATAAAATTTAAATTATAGTAATGAATTATTTCTACTTAGAAAGGATTTATTTCATTAGGATAATTTAAAGAAGAATAAGCAAAAACTCTCTAAAAGAATTAATTTCCTTCAAGATTCTACTGTATGTAGTTTATCAATAATTGGTAAATATATTATTTTCAAGTACTTTACAAATAATTTAATTTTTATAAATGTAACATGACATAATTCATCATCAAAAATTACTATCAAATGAATGTGCAATTATTTATAATTTGTGCTTTTTAAAAATAGAAGTGTCATTATTATTATTGACCATTTAAAAGCTATTTTCAACATTCGTTTGTAATATTTATTCTTCAATCTAAATCCATCATTTCTTTTAACATAACTTTTTATTGTGTCACAGGTGAGGAGGGTATTATTTTAGGTAAATAAACAAACAACCAAATAAATAAATAGTTAATTTCAAATATATCAAAAATTCAATATGAATTTAGCTGATAATTTTGATGAATTTAATTTTTGGAGGGCATTGAAAGAATTAAAATATATATGAATTGATAAATAGAAGGAAATAAACTCTAATTAAAGATATCCTCAAGCTAAATATATAATGAGAGCTCATTTTTAAAGAAAATTATATCTTTTAGATTTGCATCAAGTAATTTACCGAATATTATAAAATTTTAGTATATCAAAGATTCTATTTTCTTCGTAGTTATTAAAATTAAACATCTCCTTTAGAAATTAAAAATTTATAGAGAATGTTCAAGAAAGCAATTTTATAAAATAGTAAATTAGGTAGAGTTATCAGAACTGACCAACAAATCCAAATGCTAGTATTTAAAAATATGTTTGCCTACTCATCATTATTAAAATTACAATCTAAGTAATTTATGAGACATAGTACCTTCGCCTTCTCTTCTCTTTAATAAGACTCCAACTATCTTTACACTCTTGCTAGTTGCCATTTTAGACAGGAGAATTATTCTAAAGCTTTAGAAAAGCTAAATGAGTTAAATGCAAACGAATCTTCAGATATAAGGTAACTTAAATTATTAGCTAAGACCTATGTAGCCTTATCAGAATATGAAGATGGTCTGAGAATATTTCAAAAGATAGTAGAATTAAAGCCTGGCGATATTGAAAGTAATGTATTTTAGATGGGTATACTTGAAAAGATATCAGAAGCTCCAGATGTTGAAATAGATATTATAAATGATAGAATTATCTCTAATCACAAAGAAGATGAAGGGTAATAAGTTGCTATTGCTCTAGTCAGTTTATTAGACGAAGAATTCACACTTATTCCAGATCTTCTTTAAAATATTTCTACTTTTACAGTTGAAGAAAATAGATTTTTAGGTTATGCAACATTGAAGGAAGCTTATATACGTTTAAATTAATATGACCAAGGTATTAAAGTATTAGAAGAAGCCCTTCAAAATTGTACATCTTATAAGGAGGAAATATATTTTGAATTGGCTAAGATTGCTCATTTAGCTCAAAATTCAGAAAAAGAATTATAAGCTCTAGAAAATTGCCTTTCTATAAATGAAAACTAATTTGATATTCTTGTAGAACTTGGTTGGATTTATTATACAAAAGGATAGATTGGAATATCTTAATAATACTTGCAGAAAGCAGAATAACTTGAAAAGAGTAACTCAAAAAGATTCTATTACTAAGCAAAGATTTATTAAGCTCAAAATAAACTTGATGATGCTTAGAAATTATTAGAGTAGTGTATTTAACTTGATGATTAAGTATTGTCTGCTTAAGTATTTAACCAAATGGGAGTTCTCTATCTTCAAAGAAAAGAATTTAAGAAAGCTCAATCATACTTTTTCTAAGCTCTTGAAATTAACAACGAAGAAGCTCAATATTATTTCAATATTGCTATTACTTATAACTTAACTAATGAACTTGAAAGAGCTATTAATTATTATGAAAAAGGTCTTCTCCTCTAGCCTAAAAACATCTCAGCTTTAAAATCTAAAGGTATTCTATAATCAAAGTTGAAGAGATATCACGATGCCATAGATACTTTTAATCAAGCTTTGGAATATCAGCCAGATAATACTGATGTGCTATTTGAATTAGCGATTGCTTATAAATTAACCTTTGATAAAACAAAGGTGATTAATCTTTGCAATAAAATTCTTTTAATTAACAGAAATCATACTGCTGCTACAGAATTATTAAAATAGTATAACACTAATAAGTGATATCTTTATATATACTTAATATCATTACATTTATCTCTGTCTATAATCATATAAATTAAATTATAAAAACAAATGTTTACAAATAAGTAATAATTGATGGATTTTCAAATTTATATGTTTAAATTAAGGCTAGACCGAATATTCGGTTTTGACGAATAAGTCATCAAAACGGCGTTAGGATTTGTATTTGAAAAATTAAATTTTTTTAAAAATATCACTATATATTACAGCCCTAATCCTTTTTTTATATTTCTCATCCTTATACAATTTTTAAAAAATTTATTTATTTTATTCTCATGCTCATAAATATTTTTGTTATTCTCATTTTCATTCTCAAACTTTAATTGAAAAAGCATTTTCTTTTATTAATTATTATAAAAATTGAGCATTTTAATTTAAATTTGTTAGGAATAAAATAGGGTAGAAAAATATTCTACAATAGAAAATGATAGAAGAATAATTTAAAAATGTAAATACCTTATTATTCAAATAATATTAAAGAATTATATTATTCGCAAATTAAAAGTTGATTCAATAAAATATTTTAGTAAATAAATTCAAACTTGATTTAAGGTAAATATTAACTATAATTTTATTATTGATTTCTAAAATTTCTTTAAAAATTAAAGCTTTAAATGCATTGGAGATCAAGATGCTTGTAATTTAGGGTCTGCTTTAGGAAATTGCTCATAACTTACTACATTAACTCTTAATTTAAAGTAAAATTTTATATTATTTTTATTTTCTTCCACTTTTTAACACAAATTTATTCTCTCTCTTATTTTATTTTTTTACTTAACTCTTTAAATATAA
>JH651360.1:0-40018 GCA_000260095.1 Tetrahymena borealis | reverse complement strand
TTGGAGATGAAGGTGCTTGTGGTTTAGGGTCTGCTTTAGGAAATTGCTCATAACTTACTACATTAACTCTTAATTTAGAGTAAAATTTTATATTAATTTCTTTGCCTTTTCATAATTTATTATATTATCCATTTTATTATTTTTATTAATTTTTAAATATTTAAAATAAAAGATTAGAAATTTTATAGATTATGTAACCTTAAATAATGAGAATAAAGAGTTTAGTGGTGAGAGACTTAAGGTAAAAATTAACAAATATAATTTATATATATTTAATGTTTTTTAAAATATAAATTTGATAGATAATGGTGAATTAACTAATGAAATACAGATAATTGCATAAGAAATAAATGATTAATTTAAATAAATGGATTAAGATTATAATATTGTAAAATATACATTTGAATATAAATTGATAAAATGTATTATTAACAATTTTAAAACCACAATTTTGAATTGTATATTTATATCAAAAAAGGACCATATATTCTAAATATATTTAAAATTATTTTTCTATTTTTAGATGTTTTAATTAATTGTTAAAGCACCAAGATACTAAGAACAAAAATACTGTATCTCTTGAACAAATTTAAATAATATGATTAGTTTTTTTACAGAGTATTAAAAAAATAATAAGAATAGAATTATGATATTTAATTTTCTTAATAGGTTTATTTCATTATATTACCATTAAAATCATTGTAGTCAATATCATCTTAAATAGATGTATTGCAATATTAAGCTGGCGATAATATTTCTGATATATCATTATCCTTATTATATTCACATAATGATTATAAAGCTTCATAAGCTTTCTTTAATTACTTATATGAATAAATAATTTAATTTCTTTCTTCTTTAATTTTTTTTGATCCTCTTTTTGAATTGAATGTAAATTTTTTTGATTATCTAAGTTAAAATAAAAATAAATTTATTCTATATATTTTTTCGAATTGAGGAGAAATTATTTAAGTATATTTCAAAAAGAGAATTATTAAATATATTTCAAAAAATAGAATTAGTTAAAATTTATTTCTTTTAAGATTTATGTTGTATCCAAAGAAAAAGTAATATTCAAGTTATAAAAGAAAATAGAAAAATAAAAATAAAAATAAGAAAAAGATTTTCAACTTACTAAATATTCTTTCTTTAAAATTCTTAACTATTATTGTTGAGGAAACTAAAACGTAAATTTAAATACAGAAATGAACTCTCCAAATAAACAAGAACTTAATTAATTACCTAATATATATATAATTAGAAAAGAAGAGAGAGTTTAAATTGAATGCAGAAAGGAAGCTACACCAAAGTTATTGAAATCATAAGTTTGGATTCAGAAGATTTCTATGATTTCAATTATAGTACTATTTATTTGGCTATTACTAATAACAATAATACTCAGTATAAAAATTGATGATATATCTAAAAACAACAACTCTATAGCTCAACAAAATGAAGCTCTATCTGTAAAATATGATCATTTATTTGAAATTTACACCAATCTAAACCAAAAAATATCTGATTTTATGAAGCCATTAGATCATTTAACTTAAGGCTAATTAGCCTTGAATATACAAAACGTAATTGATAAAATATAAATAATAGAAAAGCAAGTATATAATTCTAACTTAGACATAACGAATTTAAAAAATGATCTTTCTAATTAGAATATAGAAATAACTAAGGCTAATGTCTCAATAAGTTATTCAAACTTGAAAATAGAAATAATAGAGAAGCAATTATATAATTCTAACTTAGACATAATCAATTTAAAAAATGATTTTTTTAATTAGAATATCGAAATAACTAAGGCTAATACCTCAATAAGTGATTTGAAATAATAAGATGTTAGCTTTAATGAATAAATAAGAACATATGATAGCTAGCTAAGTATTTTAGATAACAAAGTATTGGAGCTTGGAAAGAATAATAATACTTTGAACTTGAGAATCGAAATAATAGAGAAACAAATATATAATTCTAACTTAGACATAACGAATTTCAAAAATAATCTTTCTAATTAGAATATAGAAATAACTAAGGCTAATGTCTCAATAAGTTCTTTGAAATTGAAAATAGAAATAATAGAAAAGCAAGTAAATAATTATATCTTAGACATAACCAATTTAAAAAATGATCTTTCTAATTAGAATATCGAAATATCTAAGGCTAATACCTCAATAAGTGCTTTGAAATAATAAGATGTTAACTTTAATGAATAAATAAGAACATATGATAGCTAGCTAAGTATTTTAGATAACAAAGTATTGGAGCTTGGAAAGAATAATAATACTTTGAACTTGAGAATCGAAATAATAGAGAAACAAATATATAATTCTAACTTAGATATAACCAATTTCAAAAATGATCTTTCCAATTAAAAAATCGAAATAACTAAGGCTAATGCCTCAATAAGTGATTTGAAATAATAAGATGTTAACCTAAACGATAAAATAAAAACTTATGATACCTAGCTAAGTATATTAGAGATAAAAATATTGGAGGTTGGGAAAAATAAACTAAAAACTTTTTTCTATGGCCCTTATTAACTCAATAAGGAACTAAATTGGAATTTTGTTACAAAGGTATATTACAAAAATATTTTTCCAATTTCAACCACTATAATTGTAGAGGAGAGAAGCATTTTGACGATGACTGTTAATGCTCATATGAGATCAAATAGTGGTCATTGCCATTTAGGGTTTCAAATTAATAAACAGACAGTTGGATCAAATTTGGGAGATGGGAAATAACACTTTAACACTTATCTTTATTTGAGTAATGGGTGGTAAACCGTAAATTTTGTGTAGAATAAAGTGGTAGAGCCTGGAACACATTTGATTGAACTAATTGTGATCAGCTATGGCAACTTGGAAGATACTACTATTGATTTGAATGCTGCTACATATACAATAGTACAGTAATCAATATCATCATGAGCAGGGTTAAATATCTAAACTGATTTCTTAAGAATTTTATATTTTTTAAATTGTAAACCTTTTTAAATTTTATACTGTATAATTATAACTCAATCTTTTATTATAATTTATTAAAATGAATTTAATTATTTAAGATTTCATCCTTTTAATTTATATTGTAGATTTTCTCAACAAATGACAATAAAATATAAATAAATAGACATAAAATAAGCTACACTCTAATAATAAACAAATAATTTAATTAAGTATTATTTCTGTATGAAAAATAAATAAATAAGAATAGCAAACAATAAATCAAATGGTAAACAATAAAGGGTAATAACCAACTTTGCATAATAATTATTCCAATTATTCCCAATTATACTTAATAATTGGCTAATAATTCTAATAATTAGAATAATTGGTCATTAAGTATAGAAAACAAGGAGTAAAAAAAATTACAAATAATATTTTTAAAAATTAAAATTGGGATTATTTTAATTTATTCCAAAAATTGATTAAAAAATCAGTAGGTGGGTTGGCATAAATACCTACGGTATATGATTATTTAGTAAATAAAACTACTGTTAAAAATTTATGTTTAAAGATTATTTTTAAAGAAATATTGAAATCTAATTTCTATTGGTTACTAGAAAAAAAAAACCAACTGTAATAATTTAGCTTTAAACATTTTTTTGATAAAATGTAGGTTTTACAATATTTTAAGTCTAATTTTGTAGATATCTCTCAAAGTTAAATCTTTTATTTTAAATTCATTAATTAAAATAAGAAAATTATCTTAATAAAATAAAAGAGTTAAAGAAATATAATTTAAAAAAGTATATATTTCATGAACGAATTTAAATAATATGAATAGTTTTGTTGCTAAGAATTAAAAAAATAATGAGAATAGAATAATGAAATTTAATTTTCATAGCAGGTTAATTTCATTATAATCGTCATCAATATTATTATCATTAAAATCATCGTAGTCAATATCATTTTAAATAGATGTATTGTAATATTAGGCTGGTGATGATATTTCTGATAAATCGCAATCATTATTATATTCACACAATGATTTTAATGCTTCATAAGCTTTCTTTAATTATTTATAGGATTACATAATTTAGCTTCTTTCTTCTTTAATTTTTGGATCCTCTTATAGAATTGAATGTAAATTTTTCTGATTATCTAAGCTAAATAACTAGCTAAATAAATTAAAAAAGAGTTGATTATCCAAAGAATTAATTAATAAAGTTTAAATATATTATGGAACTTAATCACTTATATATTTTCTAAAGTTATCAATATATTTATAAAAGATAAGTGAGAATCTTAAAACATCATCTCTAATTTAAGGATAATCTGCAGAAAAATCTATTTCAAGCTCATCCACTTCTTCTTCAACTTCTATTTCTTCTTTTAGATTAAATTATTCAATTTATTGTTCGATTTTATAAAAGATTTCATAAACGCTCCATTTAAAGAATCCTTTACTATTTAATAATTTCTAATAGATTGAAATTGATTAATTATTGAAATTAACTTGTGAAGATTTTAATTTAATCTCTTCTTAATGAATGTTAATTGTTTTTGAGAAAATATATTCTTTATAACATCTAAAATTAGTTTTAATATGTTAATAAGTTATTATAAAATTTCTTTAAAGGTGATTTACTATCATTTTCTAAATTTCTCTCTTTACAATCACATTTGGAAAATGTTATAGTTCAACACAATAATTTATTATTTTTTTAATATAATCATTTATTGTTATGAGTAATTCAATAGCCTCTTGTTCAAATTAGACAAGAATTCTTTTTACTTAGGATTATAAGGCTTGAAAGGGAATAAATCCGTTAACAGGAATTCTAAATTTTTATATATCTTCACTAACATTTTACAATTTATAACTTCTTAGAAGTAAAGTAAATTATTCTAGATTTGTTTCTGAATAAGTATCCAATAAAAGATCGATATATTGTTTTCCCAAGCAATCGTTGACAATTAAATATTGTGGGATTTCATACTCAGAAAATGAATCTGGATTAGTTATAAACCTTTTTAATTTCTCTGATGTTTAATTAATTATTTCATTTAATTTTTTTTATTACTTATTAATTTCAGTAGGGAAAGGATTTCCATATTTTTTTCTCTACTCAGCTCTGGATTTAAGCTTTGATTTAATCATTTCATAAATTCCAGGTAAATATGTTCGGATAGAGCTATCTAATAGACTAGAAAGCTTAAAAGTTAATGCAACAGTGCCTGTGAATTGAGGAAATTTAGAATATACTAAACTTTTTTAGAAAAACTCTTATTCAATTTTAATTGCCTCATCAACCCTTATATTATTATTAATATCTACCTGACTACGAGGTTTCATTCCATAGTATCTATGTGTAAGAGGTATAATTTCATTCTTTAAGACTTTTTCACAACTTGTCCCAGGGTTCATAATATCTATCATTGTTAGGACACCTATAGTACGATCTCCTACTTTATCAACACTTCTTGCAAGTTTCAATGCTAAAGAATTTTCAAGGTCTTAATTAATTGGTATAACACATAGAATGATTGTAGAATTTTCTTGTATATATTTCAAGGTCATATCTTAAGTAACTTTTTCAATATCTTCTTAGTCCTCAATTGAATTTAAAGTCATCCCTGGTAAATCTATTAAAGTTAAAGTAGGACACTTTTTTTAGTATATAGTTAAAGTAATCGGCTTATCTACAATTCTTTTTCCACCTCCTGCATATTGTTAAGTTATTTCATTAATCTTTTTCTTGACTAGTTCAAAGTCTTTAAAAATAAAATCAACTTAATCATAGAAATAAGCATATGGATGAAAATCTTAATCTCTTGTTTAATCCTCTATTAGTCTAATTTCTAGTGGGCAACGAGTAACTACACCAGATCCTCTAGGCAAAAAATCAATCTAAACAATTTATTCTAAAAGAGAAGATTTTCCTGATGATTATACTCCAATGACAACTATTTTTGGCAATTCTATCTTTTCTGATTCAATACCAAAATCTCTTAGATCATTTATAACCTTAATGACTTCTTTTATATTTTTAAAACTATCAACAGTATTATTATTGTTGCTCATTTTTAAAAATATTTAATTTGTTATTTAATGTTTATTACTAATAATAATTATTTGAAAAGGTAATCTAGTTTTAATACTATTTAAGAAATATAATAAATCTTACAGAACTTAAAATTATCTTTATAAGATTTTATAATTTTATTGCATTTTGGTCTATTTCTGTAAGAAAGAAATATTTATTTAGTACTAAGTAAGCTAATATAAAATGGTACTAATAAGATAGATAATTAATTAATAAAACTAATCCTAAATTAAATATTACCATTACATGTGTCTGAGTAATTTTAACTTCATTTTTTTCATGTAGCCTGAAAAATCTAATAATTTTAATTAAATTCATTTTAATTTTTAATAGTTTTTAGGGAAATTTAAGGATATCTTCAATGATTTGAAGGAAATAACTATTTCATTTAAATATAAACCTAAGATAAATTCACTTTTTAAATATTTAGAACAGTTTTGGTCTTGTTGTTTTAATATAACTAAATAATATCCAATTATTAAAAACCTAAATTTTAATTAATTAAGTAGTCGCAGTATTTGTTATTGCTAAATGATAATTATAAACACAAAAAGTAAAAATAGAGGTAAAAAATTAGCGAAAACTTATTATTTGATTAAGATTTAGTTAGATTAATATTTAATACATCTACATATCACATATAAAAACAACTTTTCTATTACTATTAAAATTTAGAAATTGAAAATCAAGACTTTTACAATTTTGTATTCAGGAAGATATCTTTTTTAGCTTTAAATATCTCCCATCATTATATCATTGAGTTTTCATTAAATAAATAGTTATAGTAATAGAATTAATATGCAAGAAGTCTTAATTAATTAATTAATTATTTTATTCCTTCTCAGAAATTAGTTTCAACAATATCCCTTAAGTAATTCAAATATTATTGATTAATCGAATTAGTACCATCCCAAAGCCTATGCTATTAACGAGAGTAGAAAAGCTTCCTTGACTCATTGTTTGAATTTACAGGGCATATGTAGATATTAAATGTTTTTTCTACAGAAACTGGAGTTAATTGATATTAAATCATTGGATAAATGGATTTAATACTTTATATTTTTTAAGAAGCATCAACTTCGTATCCTCCTTCCTTCCAGTATTCAATTTCTACAATAAAAACTTTATTCTTATTTTAGGTTTTTACTTACTGTTGGTATTGAGTATAGTTATAGTTGTTGCTTTAGCAACTAAAACATCAGCCCATTATTTATTATTATTATTAGAACTTATAATTTTTTGTATTATCTGATTATATTACTGATTAATTAATATAGTTTCAAAGAAATTCAAGATAAGTATTTCTAATAAACAAACAATATCGAATTGGAAAAATTGGAACATTTTGTTCAGCGTCATCAATTTAAATTAAAGAACATTTTTGACTTCGAATAGAAATTTTCTCTTTTTTATTCTCCCTAAAATAATAAACAGAGATTAACCCAATTAAAATAGATTTTTTTTATAATAGGATTTGATCCTTTATTAGAAGATTGAGTAAAATAATGAAGAATTAATTTAGTTAGTTAGTAAGTAAGTGATGTAATTATTTAGAACAATAAAAAGAGAGTAAATAGTGATAGTCCTTAATAAATAAATATTGATTAAGTAAAATTAATATAAATGTTATAAATGAATTATAAAATAATGTTCTAATATTATTATAAATAATTTAGTTTGTAATATAAATTAATTTATTTATTTGCCTTTTTGTTTGTCTATTTCTTTCTCTCACTCTTTATTCCTCTCCCATTTTACAACTTCAGTGAAATATTAGGGCATTTCTTTTTGATAGAGAATTTAAGTTACTTTATTGTGCTTCATATTTCTCAATGCTGCTAAGTAGAAAAATAATTTATTTTTTCAACTTCTCAAGGCTTGATGTTAAACACTTTAGAGTCTAACTTGAAACGTCAAATCTAAATAAAGTGTGATTTGCATTATCATCTTCATTGGCCTATGTGTGATATTCTACATTATTGAAGTTTACTAAGCTAGCAGGGGTTTATTCATCATTAGATCTCAGAATTGAATTCTTTTTAAAAGTAGAAGAAATTTAATTGAGTAAAGTAGTGACCTATTCATATTATTATTAATTCATGTCAGGTTATAGTTGTTGTTAAAATTTTTTTAAGTGAAAATATTAGTATTCCTTCACCGATGTTTCTTTATAGTTATTAGAACTTCTATTTCTACTTAAATGAGAAATCAAAATAGCTGGATTCTTCTTTTTCCTTTCCGTTTCTGTATTTTCAGAAAATTTCTATGAACCTAAAATTCTTTAATATATTTAATCTTATTCTCTACTCAACTCTCTTTCTTAACTTAGTTTTGAGTAACGCAATTTAATATTTTTCAAAGAATTTTCTCTCTTTTCAAGCTACATCTTCTCATCCTCTTGCAACTCTTATTTATGTATATCTCTTTACACTATTTCTCTAACATAATAATCCTACTCTTCATCACTTGAGTCTGAAATATGAAAATCTTCTATATCATTTGGTAGCTCTTTTATGGAGTTTTTATTTGATTTCTTATTCATTTCTTTTATGTCTCCAGCTTGAGTAGATATTTCCATATTCTTTTGCTAGTCATTAAAACGTTTTCTTTACTTAAAGTTTTCTACTGCAGATTACCTTAATTTAGAGTCTTAATCCTCAGTTATATCTAAGCAAAGTCGCTGATGCAATCTTTAGGCTAAAGGAATTTCACATTCATAATAAAAAATAATCCCCAACTCATCATAAGATTGTAATTCAGAATCTTTATTGTTAAGTAACCATGAAAGAATAAGCATCTTAACATATTATGATTTAGCTTTACGGAAATCTTTTAAGAGTTTAAAGCATTGTCCTAAATATTTATGAAGTCTTATTTTGAAAGCATAATCATTGGTTTGATTAACGAAATGTTTTGCAGCAAAAAAGGATTTCAAAGCATTATAAATGTTACCACACTTTAAAGAGAATTTACCTTAAATAGTTAATAATCTAATTAAAAAGAATGAAGAATATTATAAATTAGGTAAGAGGAGATCAGTTAATTTTTATAATGTATCAATATAAGAGTTGTATATCCCAGGGCTGCTAATATCTTAAGAACATAGTTTATTAATTTTATCTACAACTTCCATAAAAGCAGTTAAGCACTTTTAATCAAATCTATTCTTCTTAAAAACTAGCTCTACGTTATTTTTGGCGTAAACCTTTGATTTTAAATCTTTCCAAAATTCTATAAGGTCTCCTTAATTCTTAACATTCAAACCGATTGTACTAAGTCTTCTGTTAATTTTTACCTAACTTTATTTCTAAATAAATTCTTAGAGAATATTCAATTTTTAAGTTTATTTTTATTAGAATTTCATCGCAGTTAGAATACCATTAATCCCTTTTTTATTTGATGGAATTTCTAAGTTAGGAACAGTTTAAGATGAAATTTAATTTTAATCAGGAGAATGATTCTTATTTTCACTTATTTTTACATCATTATTCTCTTCTTAAATACTGCCTTATTCATTCTTTTTTAGATATGGCACTACATTTTACGTTCTTGGGGAGATAACTTACTGATATAAATCACCTTCAGTTTTACATTTCATAATTAGTCCATCCCAATTTTTATTTTCTTTTGCTTCTGAAGAAAAATTTTACACTTATTCTGAAGTAATTGGATTTGTAATACTGCTAAGGAGTGGGTTTTTAAAAAATTAAATTAACTTTGAATCAGTCTTTTTCAAATTCAAAATTTCCCTCTTAGAACTACTTGATTGTTAAGCTAGATATTTCTATTATGAGTGAGTGGTAGACTAATATTATTTATTAATCGAATTTTGCAATTAGATTTGGGGAGGTTACTATTGCTACAGAGGTTAGTTTTGGGATTATTAATTAAATTTCTTTTTCAAAACATACTGAGAAATAGTTGGAATGTTATTAAATGAAGAATTTTATCTCTACATCAATATCTCACCTGACCTCTCTAAAGGAAGAGTGGTTTCATTAAATTTTACAGTTTAGTTATGCTTTTAAGTGGTATTAGAGGCGCATAATTATTCTTGCTAGAAGTTATTTAATTAACTAACTGAACCAATGGGAGATAAGTATCCATTATGAATAGCCGTTTCTTATGATCTCTTTCTGCTTTGAAATTAATTAGCTGTTCTAATCACAGAAGGTCTAGAAGAAAGCCTTCTTTCAGTCATGCATTTAAATTCTAATCTTGATTAATCTAACTATGATTCATGCTAATTATCAGATTATTAAGAATAAATTTTTGGTATCTCATTTTTTAATTTAGGTTGTTGTAAATACCACTCACTATTATTAATCACCTAACTCTAAATAACTTAAATTCCATCACTTCTTTCTTTACTTTTTGATAGAGTCTTCTAATAATTTTAATTTTCTTTTTATTTTAGAATCCCTTTAGATAATTGAACTTTATTCATATGTTCATTGCTGCAACTATTTGTCCTATCAGTCATAAATCCATTTACCAAAACTTAGCTATTATTATTTTCAGCTCGTGGCTTTTGAGTTGAAGGCATTCTATCTAAAGAAGACAAGTAAAGAAAAGACAAGGTATTTTAATCACTTTTATAAGCCTTTTAATTGCTGGAATTCAATATAGCCCCTGCTGCATGTCCAATATCAAAACTCTCTACTGATTCTATATTGTTTATCTAACTGTGCTAAACTTTATTGAGTCTCAATGGTGGAACTATATTCGATTTACGTGTAGATATAGATGCACATGAATCTTATTTATAAGCTGTAACTTTTGGAGAGTAAAATTTTTACTGAGACGAGCTTTAATTCTACCCTGTATTTTAAAAATATTCATTCCTCACGTTCTCTAAATTATATTTACTGGTATTGTTTATGGAGGTATTAATCCCTCCATAAAATGTCCCAGAAGAAATTCCATTTTGGTTATGAGATGTTGAGAGATTTAAGGTTGTTTATTCAGGCGTACTTAGCTATTCAGATCTCAATGTAGACTATTTATAATTTCTATAAGGTGTAGAGGTAGGAGAGTTTATTGGGAGATCGTTTATTTACTCTTCTTTTCCTACATTACTAAGGATACTTTTAGAATAATTTATCTTGTTTATGCTTTGATTGGAACCTAGTTTTAAGTTTGCTTTTATTACATTGGCTTGCTTTATTTATCCTTATTTCTATCTCATTTTAATTAAATAAACAAAAACCTTTTCTAAAAATGATTATCAAGTGCAAAATTTATTATTAATTTATTTTTAACCAGACCTTCAGTACTTTCAAGTGAATATAAGTAAATAATCAATAAATTAATTAATTTACACTCAAAATAAAAAAAGTAATGAGGTAAACCTATGAGTAATTGTTGCTTGCATTAATTTTTTTTTCGTTAGTAATCTTTTTGCATTTCTAAAGTATATGATACTATTCTTAATTAAATTTTAATTTTATGCTTTATTTCTACTTTTAAAACCTATCTTCTTCTTTTTAAATAGAGATTATCACTTTAAATCAAAATTTGTTGAAGAACTTTATAGTATTTTAAAGATTAAATATTGATTGAATTATTCACCTCAATTATTAAAGAACAGAATTAATTTAATATAATTTATTTTAATTTTGTTTAAATAATAAAATCTGATAATAAATCTAAATTTTGAGATAAATTTCTTAATTAAGTAAGATTGAATACATGAAATAAGGTTTATTATTAGATTATTAAATAGAAAATCAAGAAAAACTATAAATTTGACTTATATTCTGTAAATTATAAATTAATTTCGCTATTTAGATTATTTTTTTATAACAAAAAATCAAAATATTATTTTATAGTTAAATACTTTTTTAGTTATTTTTCATAGTAATGAATTTTTAAATCAAATATTATTTTTTACAACAGAAAAATTATTAATTTTTCATTACTTTGGATAAATTAAAAATAATATTTATTATTTTAGAAAAATAAAGAAGATACCAATCTTTTTTCTATTTTTTAGCTTTTTTTAATGTGAATTTATAAGATTGTTTAAATCCTAATATCTTACAAAAATGAAAAAATAAATAAATAGTTGAAAAGGCAGATAAAGATTAGCTTATCGTTAGGTATTTTCCCTTTTAACAGTAAATTAAGAGAAATAAATTTAATAATTATTTACTTTTCATTTATTTAGAGTAAAAAAAAGAGAAAAAAATATGATTTTATTCTTAAAATATTTAAAATTCGATTTTGCCAAGATTTTTAATAGTCTGAATGAAATAATTTCTCATTAAATTATTTGATCATTAAAATAAGATAAAATGACTTATTTTAGAAATAGAAAGATACTTCTTTTTATAGATCGATACATTAAATTTTTTCTAAATAACAATTATATATTTTCTTTGTAATTATTTGTAATAATGATAATAAAAATTAATTAAAAATAGTTTACAAGTTTTGAATTTTTATAGCTCAATAATCTTTTATAATTGATAATTAACTCGCAAATACCCATTCATCCTTTACTTTATCAAATAATTTCACAAACCAGATAATCCAAATTTTTAATTACTGTTTGCTACTCGAAATTGTTACCCATTCTTAATTCATTAAAATTCTATCAGTATTTAGAAATGAAAATTATCTTAGAAAGATTTCCTAAAAACAAATCTATCCATTTATTATTCCTAGTTTGAAGAATGAATAATTCTAGTATTAATTTCTAATTAAGAATGTAAGTGATGCTAATTATGCAATTAAGTTAAGTTGAATTAGTAAACAAATTAAAAGCGTCACCTTAAGTCAATTCCTGTTCATTTATGATGTTTTTATATGATAACTTATAAATAATTGAATTGAATAAGCATGATTAAATATCCTAAAATAAATAAATAAATGATGATTGAATAAGCTTATACACCTATCCTATCTAGCAAACTATAAATTATTTTAAAAGATATATCAATACAATAACAATTGTCAAGATATAAATCTTTTTAATAGACTTTATTTTATAAAAAAATATAAATAGATAGATTTATAAGAATTAATAAGGTATGTAAAAGAATTGAAAAAGTAATTATTTTTTATTAATTATATTTTTTCTTCTTATATAGGTGTATACGTATTATTAAGGCTTTAGCACTTACAAGTTGATGAAAAATAAGAATAACTTAGTTATAAACAATTTAAGAAAAGCTTCTTAATATCTTTCTAGATTTTTTAAGGATATTTAATGATAGAATCATTCATATATAAATTCTTGAAGGGCTGATAGTTCTAATATAAATTAAAAAAATCATCTATAAATTTTTCATTTTTCAGAAAGAAGTATAACCTAAAAACATTAAAAAAATGAGTAAAAATTTATAGGCTATCAGCTTTATATCAATTATAATGCTTTTGGTCTTTTAAGGAATATCTTGTAACACACAAATTCAAGACATTACTGTAGTACCAACTCCAGTTCCAAAGTACACTATAAATATGGATCTTCCTTTCAAAGACAGATGGAGAGATATTATTACCATTTATAAACCAGCTATTTAAGCCTTCTTTAATCATGTTGATTAGACTGGAACAATTAGCAAATTGGCTTAAGGACTTGCTTTTTATGGAAGTCATTTCTATAAAGATAGATAATTCATTGATGAGGTGAGAGCAATTGCAGAATTAGCAGAAGTTGATTTTGGAATGGCTTTGGCACTTAACTGGTTGAATGAATTATCTACTCTCCTTGCTTGCACAAGTATTGTAACTAGAAACTCAGAAAATCGTATCATCCATGCTCGTAATTTAGATTTTGGGTTTGTTGATTATTTACCTAAAATGATGGCTTCTGTCACTTTTACTAGAAATGGAAGAGCTGTCTATTAATCAGATATGATTATGGGAACTCTTATTATTGCCAGTGGTATTAGATTTGATGGATTCGGTATTACTCTAAATGATAGATTTGAGGGTGGAATTTGGAATATGTATTATTTAATGATAAAATAATATACACCTCCCTGTTACCTAATTCATTAGGTACTCCGAGAAAAGGTTACTTATGCTGAAGCACTTGAAGCTTTAAGCACTGTTAAAATTGCAACTAATACATACTTTATTGTTAGTGGAATATAAGGAAATGAAGGTGCCGTTATAGAAAGAAATAGAGATGATTCTCATGCTATATACCATTTAACTGAAGATACTTGGTTCTTAGTTTAGACAAATTATGATAGAGAAAATCCTGATCCTACAAGCGACCCAAGAAGAACAGTTGCAGAATAAAGAATGTCATAATTATCATCTAATTTTAATGAAACTAATATCTTCAATATTTTAGAATAATATCCTAATTTAAATTCAGGTACTCTTACTACTGATATTATGAGTGCCAAAACAAATTACTATAATGCCACTAAATGGTATTGATGGGAATGAATCAAAATTTATTATATCAATTTTTAAAAAAATAGTGATCAATCATATCATATATACTTATAATATTTTATATAAATAAAAAATAATAATAAAAAGTACATTTTTCACCACTAAATTTAATTTATTTTCAGCACCAATTAATTACTTTTTTATCAAAAATTAAATTCATATCTTAAGTTTAATCTTTAATTTTAATTTGAAAATAGTGTAAAGTTGAGTGAGGAGAGCATTTCTTATTAACTCTATCTTTTTATTAGTTATTTTCAGTTATTGTGTTATTTATTAGTTATATTATTTAATTAATTTCAAAAAATTTATATCTTTTTAAATTATTTAAAGCAAAAAATATGAAGTACGAACTTAAATATTTTTGTAAATTTAAAATTGAAAAATATTGAAAATCGAAAAAAAGAAACACATATATTAATTGGAATATATTTAAATTAAGTTTCAATTCTTTTTAGGCTTATGTAATTTGTTGAGCTCTTCTGAACTAGTATCAGGGACTATTCTATTATAGAATGCATTAAACTTGTCAAAAATACTTTTTCTTTCTTTCCATTCAGCCCAGCCAAATTGAATTCTATCAGGATCCCAGTAGGATTTAGCTAATCTATCCCAGACTGAAGTGAATTTACCATAATTTGTCATTTGACCTCTACCAACTTCATGGTGAATGGAGTGGTGAGTGCTGTAAAGGAAAAGCTTGCAAGGAATAAGAGGAACATTATCATGTATGGAAATAGCCCAAACTGTGGTGACTAAAGAGAATCCTAATAAGATATTAATATGAAGTGGGAAAAAGTAGCAACTAACAAAAGTAGGTAGAGCCTAAGCAAATGCATCAAGTGGATGGAAGGCAAAACCAGAGAAAGGAGTAACATCTTTAGATCTGTGATGGACAACATGCAACTAATTATGAATTAAAAATGATAATTTTTAAAAAATTGTGTTACTAATTTTTTAATGAACAATATTGATTGCTAGAGAAATATAAAGTGTAATCACATTTTCGAGTTCAATATAAAGATATGCGTAAATGAAAATTTGAATTTATCAGAAAAGTAGAAAAGTAGTAATTTAATTTACATTACAGTAAATACTAATTCAATATCAAATAGGTATTAAAAATTTTAGTGTAAAGGAATAAGTTTATTAATTAACTCAAAGTCTACTGATTACAAGAGTCAGAATCAAAATAAGAGTAAATAAAAAGAATAAGATATTGATTAATTTCTTATCTAATTTCATTTTAACTTAAAGTTTGTATTTACCTTAGTATATAAGTAAGGGAAGGTGTGTAACCATCTATGAATCCAATAAGTGAAGGTTTCATCAAACATCATATGGAATGCAATACTAAAGGGGATATATAACCAACTATAGTCGTTTATGTCATAGTAAATCATTGATAATCTAGGCATGGCTAATCTTAAGACGGAAACCAAAAATGATTCAACAAATATATTGATGCAAGACCATTTAATATCAAATGCAATCTTTAAATCTCCCTTAAATTCAGGTAAATATTTCTTCTTTTTGTACCTAAATAAATTATTTTAGTTTTTAAGAACACTTTCTTTGAAAAATTATTTGTTAATTACACAAAAAAGTAGTAGTAGGAAGAAGTAGCAGCAGTAAAATAGAGTATATAGGCAAAGACGATTGTATGTATCAAAGTACAGATGTATTCGAGGATCAAACCACCAAATTAATCCCCAGCTGTTTCAACTACAAATTTACTAAATTCAGGCATAAATCTTTCAATTTATATTAACTTAACTGAAGAACTAATGTGTTCTCTAGCATCTTGCAATACTTTTGTTCTGTCAATGTTAATAAATCCCAGAGATTCAGCAATTAACCAAAATACCATCCTTTTATATTAAAGATAAACTATCCCTATTATATTTTTAATTTAAAATATTTTTATAAGCTTAAATGTCTGCTAGCTTTTCTTTATTTATAAATGATAAGAAAACCATACTTTATTTGGTGAGTTTTCTTTCAATTTGAAATGTATTGTTACTTTTTTTAATTAAAAATTGATATCTTTTAATGATATCTTTAGATTTAAAAGCTAACTAGATAGAGATAGAAGTATTATAAATTTATTATGAATTTCTCAATAATATTATTCATTCAGTTATGAGATAATTAATATCTGTTCAAGCATAAATTAATTAACTAATCAGACTCTTACTTTTGATTTTACATATTTTCCAATGGAAATTGATTAGCTCTTAATAATTATCATTTAATTTCTATTTGAATTTATCTGATATAATATTATTTATTAGACCCTTTTAGATGACCTCATTCATTCATATCCTATATCATTTTTCTAATTCGATTCGTCATTTAGATATATAGCAGCATTATAGTTTATTATTCTCCCTCCTTACATCAGCAAACTAAATTTTTAATAATTAGTTTAAATTTCTATTTAGTTTAAATAATTGTCATAATTAAAAAACATTTTAAAAATTAGATTCTTTTTAAATGTTCTTTTCCAAGAATATTATTATTCAAGTAATTAAAAATAATTATTTTTCACTTTTAAAAGTTAAAAAATATTAAGAAATTGAACGAAGATTTGAAGAATTATAAGTCTTTATCTAAAAGCAACAAAGTTATGTCATACATAGATAAATATAAAAACAATTTTTTAACACATTTTTTAATGATATTGATAGATAAGTAAGTAAGTTAGTACTTGATTATTTATTTATCTCTTATTAAAATCACATTTCCTTTTATTTTTGCAGGTAAGTTTTTTTAGCTATAGAAAAAATGGACTAACTACTTTACTCTCCAGTATTAAGAACTAGTTAAGCAAATATCGTATTTTTTGATATTCTTTCATCTGAAATGGAATTGGCAAGTAAATTGTAAACATGATCAAATTCAGCTACTCTTCCACCATCCATTACTGCTACATAGTCATAATCTGCAATAGTATTCAAGCGATGGGCAATTGTTAGCACAGTAGATTCTTTAAATTTTTCAGAAATTGTTCTTTAAATCAAATTATCTGTTAACATGTCCATATTGGCTGTTGCTTCATCCATAATAACTATTTAGCTTTTCTTTAAAATAGCCCTAGCTAAACAGAAGAGCTATTTTTATCCAACGCTAAATGAAACTGTAGCATCTCCCATTTCAGTGTTTAATCCATTCTTCAATTAATCTATTGTTTCATCTAGTTACACTTATTTTAAAGCTTCTTTGATTTATTAATCACTGTAAGCATCAAAAGGATCAATATTTTTCCTTAAAGTACCTGAGAAAAGGAAAGGAACTTAAGGAGTAACACTAATATGATTTCTTAGAGTATGTAATCCAAGTTTAGAGATATCCTGATTATCTATTTTGATAAACTATTCTAACGCATTTTATTATTCTCCCTTATTCCCAAAGAAATTTTCACCCTCTCTCAATTACATCAGACATTCTATCATAGAACTTTTTCCAGCACCTGTTCTTCCAACGCAACCAACTCTAACACCACTTGGGATTTCTAAATTAACTCCTTTCAAAGTAGGAGCAAGCTCTCTTCGATATCTCATATAGACATTTTTCATTTGAATATCGCCTTAATGTAAATGAATAATAATTTAACAATTATAGAAATTAAAATTTAAGTAAATTACCTTTTCTTGGCCAACCAGATTACAAGAGTTTCTTATCATTTTCAAATTCGTAATCTCTTTCTGTAGGTAAATCACAAATTTCTAAAGCTCTTTAAGTCGACGACATAGCACTATCAGTATTGATAATTTAACGCATAGACCAATAAATTTGCTCAGTCATCAAAACCAAATAATTTAAAGATTATCCAAATAAACCACTGTTTGTTTATCCATCGGAAAGCGATGTGAGCACTATTATACCAATAATTGATGAAAGAGTTGTAACGAACTAAGTGTACATTCCAAACATACGAGATCCATCCCAAAACATCATATTAGTTCTGATGCTTTAATTGGTGTAAAAGCAAAACTTATCATAAAAGAATTATTACTAATTGTAGACTTACACGATTTCCATTCCTTACAAGGTTTAAGAGAAGAAAGAAAATACAGGGGACTTACTTAAGAGATCTAAAAACTTTGATTGCATAATAATCTTTTAATTAAATCTAAACCACTTAAACAAAATGATTAGTTCAACAATACTGATAACAGCAAAGTAAGGTTAAATGAAACAAATAGTAATCATCAAATTCAAGAAATTGACAGGGCCTTCTACTGAATCTATCATACTTTTATAAATAAAATAATAGTTAGAGATGAAATAATAACATTAAGTGATTAATTGTGTACGTATAATGAATCATAGAATCCATAATATCTATATCGTTAGAAAATCTGTTAAGAATTTCTCCCCCAGATGTTTTATCGAAGTAAACAGTTGGAGTGTGAATTAATTATTCTATCATTTTAGAATGAACAACAGAATTCGTATGCACTATTTCTCTTCCTAAATTAACATACTTGAATATCAGAGTTAAGCAGAAAACGAAGCAAAGAACGCCTTAATTAGTTAGTTTTAAGGATAAATATTTAAATAAATGATAGAAATGGATTAAAGTATCGGTTTTACCTAAAGTGATAAATAAATTTCTTTTTGAAATAGTATCATCTTCCTCGTATAACCCTAGCATTCTATTGTATCCTGTTAAAATCACTTCATTCAGAATGTACATCAAAAATATAAAGAAATAAGCCCACCCTCTTTTATTAAATTTAAAGAATTTCTTATAGGTTTAAATTTAAACTTCAGATTCTTCTCCACCTTTCTCTTCTCCCTTATTCTATAATTCAGTTTAGACTTCTTACGGCTTACTGTTATGGGATTGTAGATTTATTACTATTTCCTTTGAAAGTTCATTTTTGTTTTCTACTAGCAATTTTTAATCTTTTATTTCTTTATTTTCTTTCTCCACTTATTCTTCCTCTTCTTCTTTAATTTACCCTGCTTAAAGGAATTCTAATTCTTTTTAGAGTTACTATTCATTACCATGGGCAATAATTTCTCCTTTTGACATGATAATAATATTTTTAAAACTTCTTATCTTCGATATTTGGTGAGTAACTAAAATGACAAGTTTTCCTTTTAACAAATTTTCAAAAACATTTTAGACAAGAAGTTTTGCTACCTTTGAATCAACTGCGCTTAGAGGATCATCTAGCAAGTAGATATCAGCTTTACTGTATACAGCTCTGGCTAAAGTAATTCTAGCCTTCTATCCACCACTCAAATTAGAGGCTGATTTGTATATAAATAAATATAAAAATTAATTAAAACAATATAAAAATACTAAGCCAAATTTACCTTTTTCATTAATTTGAGTATTATCAGAATCTTGAAATTGTTTAAAATCAGATTTTAAACAACAAGCTTCAACAACTTGCTAATACCATTCTTCCTCGTATTATTTTCCAAATAAAATATTTTCTCTTACACTTCCAGGAAAGATAGAAGATTCTTAATTCTAATAAGCAAGAGATCCAGAAATGCTAAATTTACCTCTATAAGAAGGCAGTTCTTTTAAGCAAGTCAGTAAAAGTGTATAGATTTGCCAGATCCAACCTAACCAACTATAGCATAAACTTAGTTATTTAGAAACTCAAAGTTTATATTGTTGAGAAAGGGTTATTCTTTACCATCGATATTCCACCATCCTTAGAATTATTAAAATTGAATACCAATCTATTAAACTCCAAGATTCTTATTTATTTTTTATTTCAAACTTGGGAATAACTCTAAAGAGTCAATTTGAGGATTCTATTGGTTTTCTTTCTGTTAATCTAAGTTTTTCATACTTTAATTCTAAAGTGTAATAACACTAGAAATTCTTCCCAAAAAGATTTTAGACTCATGCATGAAACTAAATCCATATCCAACGAATAACATAACTTGTAATCTCAAAAACATAATTACTTGCATAGAAGAGAAAAGTTTTGCTGTGCTTAATTATTCGGGCTCTCCAAAATAATGGATCAAAACAAAAGGTACTGTAGCACTAATCAATACTGATCCATAACTTAAACTCTGTGCAACATAGTTATAAGAAACTTATTTTAATAGATATGTCATTTCATTAGATCTGATAGCCCCAATAAATTTTACAAAAGCCTTTTCCCAAGCATACATTTTAACATAGTTTATTCCTATTTAATTTTTATTCAATTTAAATCTTAAATCTATAATAAATCATCAATAAAATTTTTTACCTTCAATAATCTCTCTGGTAAGCTTTATTCTTTAATCTGAGTATTTGTTTTTATTAGGGATATAGGTTGAAGCCTTTTTTGTAATGGCATTTTGGATTGGTAGGCAAACGATCATCAATCCAATAATAATCAACCCCATTGGTCCATGTCTATCAACTAGAATCCAAGCTGAAAAAGCTAAAGCTAAAGGAGATACAAGACTGATAAATAGGAAAGAGAACCTTAATTCAGTAATATTAAAATCCTTGCTAATTATATTAATAATTTTATTCAATTCATTTAATTTAATAGTATAAGAGCTTAAACTATTAATTTTAGCATAAAGAACAGTAGCTAAACTCAAACGCAGCTTTGCTGATAGGTCTTAACTCTCTTTCCAACTATTCTAGCCACAAACAATAGTTAAAATCATAGACATAGAGAGAATTCCTACCCATTTGATTTTGTCATCCTATTTAAATATTTATTCATTTGGCTAAGTAATTAAAATAAAAGTTTACCTAATTATCATTGTAGACAGCTTCTATAACTTTTTGAAGACAGATAGATGAAAACAAGCGGAAAAAGATATCTAAGATTAAGAATACAATGCATCTTATGAAATCTAAAGAAAAGATCTTGAAGATAATTTTAGTCATATTGTAAGCATTAAGGGGTTACTTTTGATTATAAATTTCTTATAATCTCTTTTAAATTTAAACACCATTATATTCTACTTTTTCTTTTTCTTCTAATTCGGGAATATCTGAAAATACGTACTTTCTGGTTTTCATGATTTTGTTTAGTCTCATTGTTATCTTATAGTAATTGATAAATAAAAGTACAAACAAGTAGTTCATTCCTTGATTAAAAAAACCAGGTCCCTTATCTATCTATTTTTTGGGCATTTTTTTCTTCTATTCTTATTGAGAATTCTATTATTTTTCATTTTTTTCTGATGAGTTAATAGGATTTTCTTCATCTTGGTTATTCTCGGTCTTGAATTAACTTTAAGTGGATGGTATCATTTTTAGTTAAATTAGTGATTTGAATTACTATTCTTTTGATTATTTTAAACTTATTATTCATTATTTAGCAAATTTTAATCTTTTTAAATCAGATTAATTTTGTCCAAATTAAACAGAATTCGTGCTGTTAATATGTAAAGAAGTCTTCTATAGAACTTTATTTAAATCAAATTAACTAAATTTAGGCAAAGATTAATTAATCCTAACTATTTCTTTTTTTCTTTACTTTTTCTAAGAAATCAATCTGATTAAATTTTAATTTGTCGATTCATAATTATGCTGTCAATACAATTTTTTGACACAATCTTTGTCATACTTTATACGAAAGAAGAATTTTCTAAAGTATATTTTTATATCTAAATCCTAAAAATATAAACTTGAAAATATAATTGTCTACTTTGATAAAATTTGATTAGAGGATAAATTTAAATTAAGTGAGATTCTTAATTTTGGATCAGATTTGGGTATGATTTACATAGGTCATTAGTGATTTTACAGCTTATAAATTAATGGAAGATCTTTTGAAGAAAATTGTTTTACACTATAAAATTTACTCAAATAATTTAATTCAAATGAACAGATTTTTATATAAAATTTGAATATTTCTATAAAGAGAATATTTTTTGATGAAAAGGTGTTTTAAAATAAGATAAACTTATCAAAAAAATATACATATAATAAATTATATATTGGTTAAATTAATCATTTTTGACCTTTTAGAAAGGATTTATAGTCAAATAAGCAAGATCTTTATTTAATTTTTCAAAATAAGCTTTAATTAATATTTTTGTTAAATCTTAAGGTATTTAATGTAAAGTTTAAAATATCAAATGAAGAAATATCTAGAATTTCTAAATCTTAACATGAAAATAATTTAGATTAACAAACACATCAGAGGTTTGGAGAGGAATTCTTATAAATACAAATTTAAGGTAGATTCGAGAAAGTGAATTAATTATTATACTTACATTATTTTAAATAGGCCAATCCTGATGCAAAATAAATTATATATAGTGATCTGAGAAAGAATCAATACTTAAAAAGCATGATAAAATATATCATAATAGCCTTAAGTAAATATTTTAATTTTATGATAGATTTTAATAGAGTTTAAAGGAATAGTATTTTATTTATCAAGGGTAAATGTACAGTAAATATAAGAATGATTTATAAATAAATATACAATCTTACAATAAATAGAAGTGATTTATTTTAATAGAAAAATCTAATAAAAGATTTCTAATACCCTGTTTTCTAATTCTAAAGCTTTTATAATCTTAAATTTATTGATTTTTTCATTCATATTAAGAAAACTTTTGATTCCTTTGCAATAAACTTTAAAGTCTTTCATCAAGATCACCCATTTAATTTATCTTATTTTATATTCTCATAACAGTTGAATCTATGTCTTTCTTCTTTTAATCATTTAGATTCATCTAGTTGTTATCATAATCTATTTGATTTCCTTATATTAAGATATTTTAGTAGTTGTTTAAATTTGGATATGGGTTATAATTAGATTAATTATCATTTTAATTATCATTTTTATTTTAGTTTTAACTCTATCCATATAGTTATTGGTTATTATTGAAATTTATATTTATAGCCTAAGCTGTAGGGCTAGCCATAGCGGTGAGTTCAGGATCCGATTTACCAAAGTTGATATAATCATTATATTGTGATGGATTGAGCTGATAATTTAGCTCATTAGAGTTATTTTTCTCTTGTTATCTTAACTTATTTTGAACTTCATCAATGGTAGAATAATTACTTTCAGGGTTAGCATTAAAGCTTATAGGCTATTATTAATCCGAATTGGAAGGAGTTGATCTCAATTCATTAAATGTATATCTTTCTGAATATTCATTTTTATCATTTCCTTATTAGGTTAGAGGTTTTTATATGAATTATTGTGGATGGCTAAAACTTGTAACAGATTACTAATCTGATTCCTCATTTATAACAGGTTATAAGAAATCTTTAATTTTTATGTGCTTTTCTTAATTCTCTTAATCATTAAATTAAGAGAGGACAACTTAGTCATTTTATTTTTGAATTTATTAGTAAATTATTTCTGTGCCTTGAGGTGATTGAATATAGGGTTATATTTTAATTGAGTTTAATTTATGAATAGGCGAATTAAAGTTGCTAATTACAGAAGGAATTACAGGATTAATTTACATTTATGGCGGTAATATTAAAGGTGATTTATTGACTGTGCGAATAACAGGTGATATTGATCTTTATTAAGGGGAGGTAATTATTGTAATTTTAGGAATTGGATTCTTTAAAGTTGAGCTAATGGGTTAAATAATCTTTTAAACTACAGGAGATGGCATTTAAGTTTTTTGTTATTAAGGGTATTAATGTAAAGAGTAGTTATTTTCATTTAAGAATGAAGAATCATTGTTTTAAATGTTTTAATAAAATCTTTTACTAGATTAGTTATTAGCATTCGAAGATAGAAAAGATGAGCTATTCTATTATTTTTTATGAAAGTTAGTGGCATTTTCTTTACTAATAATGCTTTGAGATTATTATTAATAAAAATAATATGATGGATTTTATTATTAATATTATAAATTAGAATTATTAGATATAGACGTGTTATTTTTTTGTTAAGAGTGGTTCTAATTATTTTTTGCAAATGGGGAAGGAGTAGAAACTATGTTGCTCTTTTAAGAGAAGTAATTCGTTCTGTCAGCAAGAGTTTACCCGGATTATTTGGATTCTGAATCCTTATCTGAATTATTTGAGATTAATACAGATTATTCTTTACCTTATGATTAGTAATTATTAACTAATTCCTGGTGGTTTTGTAAAATAGAGGCAAAACTTAAATTAGACTTGGAAGCAGGTTCTCTATTACTCATATTACTATTGACAGGTATCATTTATGGCACATTAGTTGCTCTAATAGGGGATACATTTTAACTCTTAGAATGAACTATAAAAGAAACATTTTTACTTATACTTGGATGTTGAATATTTTAATATTAGCTTGGACTTTTTGATCTTAAATCAAAACGTACTTTAGATTAAGGAGCTTATGAAACTATATTTTAATTCTAAACGTTTGGACTTACTCCTCGAGAATACGTTTAAGGTAAAGGTTATTTTAAGTAACTACTATTATTATTGTAGAAACTCTAGTTGTTGCTACTTGTATTTTCTATGAAACTATTGTTATTTGTGCTGTTATCCACTATTTATTTTTAAATAATTAATTAGTATAAAAAATTTCATTATTATTTATACTTATCATTCTAATTGTATTAAATATATTACATTTTGTAAAAGAAGGATGGTTCTTCGCATGAACTGGTGTAGTTTATCTTGAAGAATTTGCAGTTATACAAGGTGGCCTTAATGGAGATATTTCAAATCTAGTTTATCTTTAAGTTATTGATGGGCTTATTGGGCTAACAGATCGAGTATGTTGATTTTGTCTTTGCAAAGGTGAACTTGATACATAGCTTATTTGATTGAATGAGATATTACTAGGCTAAGTTGGTATTTATAATCCACTTTAATTATTCTAAAAAGGTGTGGGTGTTATACTAGGTTGAAGAGATGAGGAGTGGAGCTAAGTAAGAAGCTATTAAGCAAAAGGACGATTTCTTGGATCTACTGTTAACATTGATCTAATTACTGATTCCAGTTTATGAGAATATATAGTGCGAATTTACTAAAGCCTATTATCAATTTCTACTGTATTAATTTTCTTTCTATCAGTGTCAAATAAATTAATAGAATCTTAGAAAGAGCAAAGCTCTAACAATGTTAAACCTAAAGAGAATATATCACTTTAAAATTTAAATTTTTCAAGAACTTTTTCATCTTTGAATTTATAGGCATATATTGACTCAGGAGTGTAATAAGGAGTGCGGTCTTAATAGAAATTTTTAATCATATTGTACACAGGGTATTCTCCTAAAATTAGGGAAGTATCATACATTTTTATACAGTTTTCATTAGTGTCATGAAATATTGTACAAGGTTCTATATTACCTATCGCGATATCATGCTACTACAAAAAGGCAAGGCAATTCAAAATTTCTGTAGCAATTCTGATAATATCTCCTTCTGGAAAGCGAGAGTTCTAGGAAATCCTTTAAGTAAGAACTTACTATAAAGAAATATCTACATACTCAAAAAAATAGATTAAATTGCTGTTACTCAATCCAAATACTTCTTTGTATTAATGCTCAAAAGCTAAAGCATTTACAAAATTTGGGTGCTTTATATCTGTTAATTTAAAATAAATTTCTTAGAATGCTATTATTAAATTATTAAGCTTTTTAAATTAGATTTATTTTCTTACCTATACGCTTTTAAGGATCAGAGAGAGATAATTAACAAGGAATCCCTACAATTTATTTATTAAAGTGTTTAACCTCGTAAATTTTTACATTCCCAAAAGATTTCATATACTTATCTTTCAGGAATAAGATTTTATTATTTTAAATGTGTCCAACTTAAGTAGTATTTCCCATCTTCTACTAAATTTTGGCTTAGGTTACTTAATAGTAATATTTGTTTGAATATTTTTCCTTTCCAATATGTCTAACTAAATTCTTGAAATTGTAGATTAATTAGGTTAGATATTTTTAATAATCTCTATTCACCTTGTTTCTTATTTTTAATTTTTAATTTGCTGACTCATAAGATTGTTAGCAAATTCAAAATATTGAATATTGCATTTATAAGACTCAGTAAAAATTAACAGCTAATTGGGTATTAATAACATCTCTTTTCAAAGAAAATTTCAAAAATTCAATATGTACATTTTTGGTTGATACAAAATTTATTGAATGATTTTCTAATTGTTAATTACATATGTGTTAAAGACTTCTACTTGATTTATTTATTAATTTACTATTTTAATGGTTACATCAACTTTAAATAGGCCTTTATTTATTTTTCCTTGTAAATATTATATTATTTCTTTTACTAATAATGATTTTTTTTTTTGCCTAGATTTCAAATATTAATGGTAGGGGGTCCTTCATTAATTAAATAAATAGAACTTTTTTGGAAATTTTATAAGATGGAAGTATATTGTATAATTTGTAGGCAGGCACACAAATAAGATTGATGAATTGAAAGTTTTTTGATTTTTGATAATACGATCATGCTAATTAGAAAGTTCTGAAATATTCATTTGGATTTTAAGCCCTAGTTAATTTTTAATTAAGAAATGCAGATAATATTGGACAAGATACAAAAAAGAATTCATTATTTTTTTGGTGCTTTTTGAAAAAAATCTTTAAAAAGATATTATAATTACATAAAATAAAAGCTAAGTATATTTGTTTGTGAAAGTAATAAATAGGAAGCAAATAGTAAATAAAATAATTAGAATAGAAAATCAAATGTTCGGTAGATTATTCTCTCACTAATCCAAGCTTCTTGGAGCTGCTAATAAGTACTAACATAGTAAAGGTTTATATGCTAGTAAGTTCAACTCCCTTTCTTTCAACCCCTACTACAATTTCTGTTTAAGAAATATTGGTATCTCTGCACATATTGACTCTGGTAAAACTACCTTTACTGAAAGAGTTCTTTTCTACGCTGGTAAAATTAATTCCATTCATGATGTCAAGGGTACTGATGGTGTTGGTGCTACCATGGATTTCATGGATCTTGAAAGAGAAAAGGTAAAATTTAAAATTGATATCATCCTTTTTAGCTATTTAGAATTACTCCTCTTTCTCATTTTATTCTTGGTTAAGAAATTCGCTAATAATTTTTTTATTACTTAATGAGACTAATTTTAATACTCTAAATATGAAAGAAATGAAGGACATAAATGTTATTATATGCTTTCCTTCAGAAATTTGAATTATTGTAAGCAGATTTTCTAAATATTCTTTTTAAATAATAGGGTATTACTATTCAATCAGCTGCTACTCACTTGAAGTGGAATGATACTAGTATTAACGTTATTGATACTCCTGGTCACGTCGATTTTACTATTGAAGTCGAAAGAGCTCTTAGAGTACTTGATGGCTGTGTTTTACTTCTCTGTGGTGTTGCTGGTGTCTAACCCCAAACCCTAACTGTCTTCAAGCAAATGGTCAGATATTCTGTTCCTCGTATTATTTTTATTAATAAGCTTGATAGAATGGGAGCTAATCCTTTTGCTGCTATTGACAGTGTCAGAAAGAGACTTGGTATTCATGCTGCTGCAGTCCAAATCCCTATTGGTATTGATCAAAGTTTAAAGGGTCTTGTTGATATCGTTCAAATGAAGGCTATTATTTTCGAAGGTGAAAGTGGTGAAATTTTGAATGTTTAAGATATTCCTGATAACTTAAAATAACTTGCTAACGAAAAGAGACACGAACTTATTGAAGTCTTAGCTGAAATTGATCCTTAAATTGAAGAAAAATATCTTGCAGAAGAAGAACTTACTGTTGAAGAAATCAAGGCTGCTATCCGTAGATAGACAATTGCTTTGAGATTTTCTCCTGTATTCATGGGTTCCGCCTTCAAGAACAAAGTAATATTTTTGTTAAATTAAAATAAAGCCAATCAGTAGGATATAAAAATTATAAAGAAAGAAAGATATGTTAATTATAAATTAACAGAAAATATAAATTATGGATAAAGATTTAATGATGACTAAAAAATAGTTTAATTTTCAGATTTAAATAATTATAATTATTTTTTTATTAAATAGGGTGTTTAATTAGCTTTAGATGGTGTTAGAGATTACTTGCCCAAGCCTGAAGAAAGAAAAAACACTGGTTACTTGTAAAAGGATGAAAATTCTTAAGAAGAAAAGATTGAATTCACTCCTTCCCCCAAGCTTCCTTTTGTTGGTTATGCTTTCAAGCTTGAAGAAAGCAAGTTTGGTCAATTAACTTACGTTAGAGTTTATCAAGGTAAGCTTAAGAGAGGTGACAACGTATACAATACTACTGTTAAGAAGAGAATGAAAATCTCCAGAATGATTAAAATGCATGCCAATCAAATGGAAGAAATTCTTGAAGCTGGTCCTGGTGAAATTTTTGCTATCTTTGGTGTTGAATGTGCTACTGGTGATACCCTCTGTGAAGGTGATATGTCATATAATGTAAGAATTTTAATTAAAGTATCCCAAGAGAGTATATCAATACTTAATTTAAAAAAAATAGGCTAGATGCAGTAGTATGCACGTCCCTGCACCAGTCGTTAACTTGAGTATTAAGCCCAAGGACAATAAATCTAGTGCTAAGTTCAACAAGGCATTAAAGAAATTTTCCAGAGAAGATCCTACTTTTAGAGTCAGTATTGATAAGGAAAGTGAAGAAATCGTTATTTCAGGTATGGGTGAATTGCATTTACAAATCTATGCTGAAAGAATGAGAAGAGAATTCGATGTTGACGTTATCCTTGGTAACCCTACTGTCAACTACAGAGAAACTATTACTCAAAAGGCTCACTTCGATTACCTTCACAAGAAGTAATCTGGTGGTGCTGGTTAATTTGCTAGAGTTATTGGTATTAATTAAATTTAAATCTTTAATCTATTTAATTAATTCATATTTGTAAAATTATATAGGTTATGTTGAACCCATGGTTAATCCTGAAGATCCTCAAGATTTCAGTTGTTAATTCTAAAACAAGGTTATTGGTACTAATGTTCCTAATGAATACGTTACTGCTTGTGAAAAATCTTTCTATGATGTCATTGATAAGGGTCCTTAAACTGGCTATCCTGTCGTTAATTTAAAGTTTGTCTTAGAAGATGGTTAGACTCACGTTGTCGATTCTTCTTCCAATGCTTTCATGATTGCTACTAAGTATGCTTTCAATAAGGCTTTCAATGATGCTTCTCCAGTCATTTTGGAACCTTTTATGAATGTTGAAGTTACTTGTGCTGCCGCTGAATATGTAAATACTTAATATAATTAGAAGAGTTTTAATTAATATTTGTTTTAAATAAAAAAAAGCAATCTGTTATGGCTGCTATCTCTAAGAGAAGAGGTTTAATCACTAACACTGAATCCAGAGGTGATATTTTTATTCTCAATGCTGACTGTCCCCTTTCCTAGATGTTCGGTTTTGCTACTGAACTAAGAGGTTTAACTTCAGGTCAAGTAAGGATTTTAATATTATTACTTTTAGCGATAAATTAATATAATTTACAATTAAATAGGGTGAATTCTCTATGGAATATAAGAGCCATGAACCTATCGACCCTGCTTTAGCTGAAGATGTTAAGAAACAATACTTAAAGAGAAGAAAAGATAAGGGTGAAGATTGAAGCTAGATTTGATTTAAATAATATATAATAATTTAATTAAAAATTCAGCTATTAAAATGAGAAAAATTAACTATCTACCAATAAAGTGATAATCAACTAATGTTCATAATATCTCAATCACACACAATATAAATTAAATAAGTTTATTTTTGAAACTATCACAAACAACTACAAATCAATTAATCAATTAACCAATCATTAGTTCATTCATTGGTTCATTTGCTATGTCTTATAATTTATAATTATATATTGGTAGATTAATTAATTATCCTAATTTAATGGCAATTATTTTATTCTTCATTCTTTATTCTTTTTAATTATTCAATTTTATCTAGGATAGGACTGGTCCATTAATACATTTATACAGTCTAAATAAATAGTTTTACATAATTAAAATATTGTTTTAAATCTATCTATCTATAATCAAAAAGATCTAATAAATACTCAATTGAAATAAAAATGAAAGTTCTATTTTTAAATTGCTTAAGTTGGTTGGTTATTACCTTCTATTTAAAAATTATTTAAAAGAAACTTAATTTAAATTGAATAACATTTTTAACCATAATCAAATAGAATTTTAATAGTTTAAATAATCTATTATGATTTTTATAAATCTAAAACTTGTGATATTGATTAATTATTTTTGATTGATTTGTTAGAGTTATTTTATAAATTGAAATAATCTGAATCTATAGGTAATACAACAGAAAACCAATCAAGGTATCTTCATCGATTGAGAAACAATATAGACAATAATGAAAACAGAATGAACGAATGTTAGTATTTATGAATATTTATTTAATGAAGTTATTTATATCTATTTTTATTATGCTGCTTATATTACAAACTTATTTTATTAAGGAATTTCTTCTTTCCTCTTTTTTGATTCTCTATTTTACATACATATTTCTTCAAGATTTTCATTTATAATAATCTAATAATCAGTTTTCTCCACCTTGCTCTTGAGATTCTTCGTCATCTTCATCTTCATCATCATCGTCGTCATCATCATCTTCTTCTTCTTTTGTTTTCTTTTGAGTTTTCTTAACAGTACCACCTTCTTTACTTTCTTAAGCTTTAACAGCCTTATTTATAAAATTTTTATGTTTATTATTTGAATTTTATAATAAGATAATGAGAAAATAGTAAAAATTAGATAAAAAACAATAATTTAAATTCATTTTGGTTCATTTTTTCTATTCCATTTCATAATAATACTAAGTCAATCATTATAAATATAATGATTGGAAAAGTTAATTATTAACAAAATCTAAGTTATAATATGTTAAAAAATGCTTACTTCTCTATACTTATATAAATATAATTTAAGGATATCGTAGTAATTTTCAAAACCAAGAGTAGTAATTGAGTGCAATAAATCTTCTCCATTTATTGTTTTTCTCTTTTCAGATTTACACTTATCACATGCTTCGCTGGTAATAAAACTAATGAATTCAGATACACATTCTTAAACAGTTTCTTTAGCATCCTTAGCTATTTTAGCATTTTCAGGTAAAGCTTTTTTCATGATTCTACTAATATTTGCAATTGGCAAGAATCTGCTGTAGTTAGGAATCTATCTATTTTTTAAAATTTAGAATATTTGTGAAAATTTGCATGAGTTTTTTATAATTTATTTCTAAATTCTCTATTTATTATGTATCCATAACTCTATTAAATTTATTTAATTTGATCCTTAAAAAGCTCATTTTTAATAATGTTATTGCTATTTCTAATTACTTATCTTATTAACCAGAATCTCCGTCCATTTATGTCTATATCCAATCTATGTATTATATAAAGGTCACTTGTTATTTCTATAGTATTATTATTTAACTTTAATAAAGATATAGTTCTTTCTCCTTCTTATTTTGATGAATTTGTAAAAATATATCTTTTTTTATTAAAATTTTCCTTATTTGTCTCTAAAAGTCCTTTTTTAAATAAATACTTATTAGATTATTAGAGGGAATAAATAATTGGTCCTTATTTACTATTTAATTAATTAGGATGGCCGCCACAATATATATCATTCTATTGTCTTAATTATTGCTAAAATAAGCAATTATTTTGTAATAAGAATAGGTAGAAAACACTCATTTAACTCATTAATACAAAATAACTCAATTAATATTGCAGTCAAATAAAAAGATTTCCTAATTTTAAATAAAAGGTGTTATTTATAGTTTTTTCCATTAATAACTCTTACTTACCTTTTAATAAAAGATAGTTTTAAAATATAAAAATTCTTAAAAAAATATTGTTAAAAATTTTATAAGCCAAACAATAAAAAATTTATTATCATAAAGAATTGCTACATTTATTAAATTAATTTCTTACTAAATTTAGTTATAAGAATTTATACTCACTAATAATCTAGATATTATATTATTCTAGATGATAAATATCATTTACAAAATATTAAAAGATTAATATTTTTATTTATTTATATTTATTAACTAGAAATTGATTAGAAATATTTTTTTAATATTTTTTAGAAAAAATCTAATGAAATATAATATCTTTGAATTGATAAAAGAATAATTTATGAATAAATAATTTGGTTAGTCTTCCCTTTTAAAATTCTAAATTGAATAAAAAGAGAATTGATAATTTCTATTTGGAATTTGTAATAACTTTTATAATGAGTAGGTCATTAAATTTTTTGATAATATGGATATAATTCCAATTTATTCTATAATATTATGAATAAATCAAAGGGAGATTATGAAGAATTTAAGGCAATCAATGATTGACTAAAGCTCACATAAAAATAGAGGAAAACATATATAAGATTTGAATTGTTAGTTTTTAATATATTTTATAGAATTTATGGTAGATTGCTAATGTTTGATATCTTCACCAACTATTTTTGTTACTCTCCTTAAAGATTTGATTTGATAATCATGAATCAGCTAGCTAATTTATACTTTTCTCTAAGGAAAATTAATAATAATAGTAACTCGTGATTGTTATTTATCCTTAAATAGATAGGTCATATTAAAAATATATTGATTGATTTGTCTTCATTCATTAATTCCCTTTTTCCAATTAAATTAAGTTGTATATTTGACAGAAGATTTTTAAGGAGTGATCGATAAAATACTCATCACTTTTGATTAACTTTAATTGACGATTAATGACTAACTAGTTTTTTATTTTATTTAATTTAGAAGCTTGCAATGCTTTTACGGGTAGGTGCCTTCCATGTATAACTTGCTTTAAATGTAGCTTTTAAGTGTGTTTCAACTTCTAAATTAAATGCTGTTGGTTTAGCGATTGCATAAGGAGGATTGTATACACCAGGAATTTAATGAGTACTTGACAAATGATGTAAATTTTAAGCTAATTAAGTAAATTCTTCTCTTGCTTGAGCTTCCTAGCGTTTCTTTTCTTCTATTCTTTCTTCATCTGCAATTTGATTCATTTCTCCCTAGAAACGAGTATTCTAGTCACCCAATTCTTGCAAGAATTTCTTACGTGCATAGAAATCATGTGTGAATTTCCTCTAATAAAATCCTCTAAATATTTTTTGAATAGTAATCGCCTATTGTGAAAAGTATCTAACATTCATCATATTTATATTATCCTCTTTCTTCTTCTAGAATTTCTTTCTTGCCAAGAATCCTCTGAATCTTGTTTATATTTTGATAACGGATTCTTTCAACCTAGTAAATCTCTTTCTTAATATGAACATCTTATAAATTGACTGTATTTTCAATGAAACATCACTATCTCTACTCCAATATTTTTCTGTCTCACGCACTTGAAAGTAGTATTCTTCTTCTAATTAAAATTATTTATCATCCAGCTCTTCTTAAAGCTTAAATTTCCTCTAATTCATTTTTTTATATTCCAACTTACAATGTGTTATGAAATGAATTAAGTTTCACTCTTTTGCTTTATAAGTTTTATTTTATTATTTAGTTAATTAATTTGATGCTACTCTATCTAGAAATTCATGCAATCATCAAAAAAGTTTATTAAATTTCAAATCATATTTATTGATAATAATGATATGTTTATTACTTGCCTCACCCAAATATTTTTTTTGGAAGTAAAAGAAAAAATAAATCAAAATTAAAGTTTATAATTATTTGAAAAAAAATAAATTAAAAAAGAAGAAAAAAATAGATAGATAGAGAAAAGTAATATTTCAAATTGATATGGAGAAAAGTTTTTTAATCTCTAAATAGAATGGCATTAAAGCATCATTTGATTATCGGTTACCTTTTATAAGGTAGATGCTTGCAATTCTATTTCTTGGTAGTGATTAAATTAAATCATTTACAGTCAAGAATTCCATAATAGTTTTTAAAATTAATAAAAAGATATAATACAATCCCTATCAATTTAAAAATTTTACTTTCCTCTTAAAATCGAGATATATGAGATTGAACAAATTCTCTCTATAGTTCTCGTAAAGTTAAATCAAAAAAATTTATAAAAACACAAATACAATCATCATGCTCTCTCACTTCTCTTTCCATAAGAAACATCCTCCCAAAATAGAAATAAAAATTCAAATATATTCACATCAAAAAATAAGAAATAACTAAAAATTCAATTAATTCAAATAAAAATAAATATACACAAATAAAATCAAATAAAAATACCCACAACTACCACCACCACAACCTCCTAATTTGAAATAAGATAATACACATAACAACCAAATTAATTAAAAATTTTCACTTATTCAATAATTTTCCTGTTTCAATCACTTTTTAATAAATTTTCATTTTTTCTTTGATTAAATTTAGATTGTGGATTTTATCCACAAACATTTCTTCCCTTCACAAAATCTATAAATTTTTTTTCCTTTTATTTATTTTTTAACAAATTTAAATAAATCTAATATTATTTTAAAAAGCATGATACCTATATGGAACTAGTTGTAACAGTTTTCTTTTTATATATTTAGAGTTTTAAAATTTATTATTTATCATTTAAACCTTTATTATGTAATTTTATGAACTTAAAATGACCATATTTCAAACTTATTTGCTATTTGAAGACAGTTTAAAATGTTAAAAATAATTTAGAATGAAAATTAGATATATTTATTAATAATATATTAATGAGTATTAGAGCGAAAAGTAATTCTATAATAATATTTACAAAATAAGAAGTTCAGATATATAACAATAGAATTAATAGGATTATAATTACTATTCTTTAACAAAAAATGCCTTACTTTATAATTTAAAGTTTAAATTAACTAATTATCAAAAATACAATTATTTTATTGATATAAATTAACTGTTTATTATTTTCAATCACTTAAAGTAAACCTTATCATCGATAAGGACTTTAAAGCCTGGATTTTTATCAAGGAATTCAAGCCAACTTGCTGAATCAATAGAAAGAAGAGTACAATTTGTAACAGCCTTAAATGAAGTATTCACAGCTTATTTTCTAGAAATGGCTAAAGTTTCACCAATAAACTCTCCACTTCTAACTATTTTTCCAGCTATGTCTGATTTTTCATAAATACAATCACCTTCTTTGACGATATAAACAGCACTTGGTCTTTCACCTTTTTTCCATATTTATTCAGATTTCATGTATTTCTTTTCCTTTACTATCATTTCTAATATAACTTTTTGGCTTTTTTCAAGCTAATTGAATAGAGAATTCCTTTTCGAAATTTAAATAAATTATATTTATAAAATGATTATTTAAAAATTATTTTTACTTTTCAAGATAAACAATAACGAATTTCTTTCTAGCTTCTGTTAATTCTTTTAGTCTTTTTAATACTTCACCAGAACCATCCTCCTCTCCGAATAAGAATTGGAAGTCATGTCTTTCTAAAGTTAACAGAACAGTGTCTTTTTCTGCAAAAGCACTTTTTATTTTAAAATGAAAATATTAAAAATGATACTAAAAAAATTATTATTTTAAATGCTTTTAAAATTGAATTTCGATGCATTACCTAGCTTTTCTTGTATGAGATTCATCAATCAAACTAATTTCTCCAAAATAATCTCCAGCTCCAATATAACTTTCAAAATCTTTATTGTTTCTTGAAACAATTTTGACTAAGCCTGATTCAACAATAAAGAATTTATTACCTATAGAATTTTCAGGGAAGATCAATTCACCCTTTTTCATTTCTAGGACTTCTAAACAATCAAGTAAATATCTTACATTTTTAATATTCAAAGATTAGAAAATATCTATATTTGCAACTAAATCTAATCTTTTCAATTGTGTCATTTCTTTATTTGAATTGGCTGGTATTAATACAATTGTATGTTCAATTCCGGCCTTAGCTATTTTTAATCCTAATTCTTTTTTTAAATCCTTGTTTGCAATATGAACTAAGTAGAGATTTTATTTAGCTTTGGGAGAAAGATGTAAAAATGATTCTTAAGCAGTATGGATAGGAGGTACTCCTGCTTCATGAAGTATAAGATCAAATTTATCAAAGTCAACATGTGCAAGTTACTAATATCTTTCTTATTATAGATAACCCCATTCAAAATATCTTCTTAACCTTTTAATTTTGGTGAAATAAAATTTATAAAAGGAGTAATTAATTTTGTTTTCAAATATTTGAATTTATTATAATTACTTGGTAGGGCAGTAAAAAGTATCAGCAGAGAAGTAAAGTGATTTTTTATTTAATTCAATATCGAAACCAATACAAGGGATAACGTGGAAAGAATAGAAGAAATTAAAAGATCCTCCAAAGATTTTCATGCGACTGCCAATTACTACTGGACGGAAGACGAAAAGTTTACGGATTTCTTCTCTTCTCATGCCTGTTACATTAGAATATTTACGCAAGAAGGAATTCATGATAGTTCTAGTTGTAATCACCTAATGAGATTATCAAAAAAATAAGGATTAATAAATCATGTGATTTTACTTGCTGAAAATTAAGAATCTATTGAAAAAACTGAAATTAATTAAATTTTTACCTCTATTTTTTTTTCAAATAAAATTTTTTCAAAAGCACCAGCATCATGATCTGCATGACAATGGGTAATAATGATAGCAGAAATTTTATCTGGATTGATACCCATTTTCTTCAAGTAATCATTAGAAAATGGTGGTGGGTCGACCATAATACCCTTTCCATAGCACCAAATTACAAAACCAGTGGTATGTCCACAAGGATCAAAGCCTATTTTTAAAATTACATTATTTTAATTGAAAGGTAAATCAAGGAAATTTCTTTATTTTTTAAGTGGTAATTTTATAAAAATTTTTAAGAGCTAATGAATGAATGATTATTCTTGTGGTAATTCTTAAGTTTTTGATTTTTCCTTAGTAAAGTATTTATTTGAATATTAAATAAATTTACCATGACTACTACCTAAAACTGTAATACCAAAATCAGGTGGTTAGAAAGTATCTCTAATATGAGGAATTATTTCTAACTCCAAACCTGATCCCATTTTTTAGTTAAGTTTCTTGTTAGAATTAAAATCTTTGAGAATCTCTTCTAGATCTTCAAGAGAGCTATTTCTATCTATTTTGAGTTCTTATTATACTAGATTTACTTTATCCTTAATAAAGGCAATCTCCTTGCCATTATCAAATATTTTAAAATAATGCAAGCCTTCTTCTAAGCTAAATGTTTTTTCTATTTTAACTACTTATCCATCTTGCTTAAGTTCAACACAACTGCTTTAATCGAATAAACTGAAACTCAATAATGTATCTACTTCTGTATGAAAACTAGGATCTTGAATAGACTTTTTAATTTTAAAAATTTTATAAATAAAAACCTTTTATCATTTTAACGAAAATCCCTAATATTTTTAATTTAAAATCAAACTTACTCCAGATAAGACTGCTCTCTCCTTTAAGAAATCAGGATATCCAGATTTTGGATAAGAAAAGTGGAAATCATCTTATAGTTTCTATAATTATAATTGTTAAAAGGATTTATTTTAAAATTGAAAAATTTTATTGCTATTGGTACTGTTTAAAATTTCAATAAATATTTCAATCGTTTTTAAATAAAGAAGATAGATAAACTAAATCTCTTATTTTAAATTTATAGGTTTTGAAGTGAAAGATGGCAATTACATCATGACTAAGAGGTCCACAGAGAGTCTCCTAAAAAGCATTTCTGATTGCAGACTTGCATTCAGCATCACAAATTAAATTAATCTTCTTTTTGTGAACGAAATAATTATAGTATGCTGGAAACTCAAATTCTGCTACATTCAAATTTGCTTGCTTGTCAAATCTACAGGTTGGTACAATAAAATGGGTGGGAACTTTCAATTGCATATTAATAGAATCCTTGACTGTTTCAGGAGGGAATCCATATTAAATATTACCTATTGATGTTTTAATAATGATACCACCTCTTGGGAGAGAAACAATAATTTATTCTTTCTACTTTTCAATTTCAAAATTGTAAACAAGCCTATCCTACTTACTAGGAGTATTTAGTAAAATGAGACTTTCTACAAATGATTTCTCTAAAATAGATTGGTCACCTCCTGTGAATGAGCATGCCATTTCTTTATATTTATATTAATATTATTTAGAATGGTAATAACTACAATGATTCTAAGAGACTTAGTTAGCTATAATTTATTTAATTAACTTCTCTTTTGAAATTATATTCTTTGATATTGATTATTTTAATTTTACCTAAAAATCTGATATAAGAAACGGTATAGAACTTTTTATTGATTGTATGGAAGTATAAAAGCTGATGTCAACAATAAGAAAAAGAATAGAAGTAAAAGTCCTTAAATAATTACAAAATCTCAAATCAGATTAATCAATTAGTAACAAAAATAAACAAAATTATCTTACAAATTCTGCACCTATATTCCTAAAACAAATACTATTTTCTGTTCTATATCTTTCCTTCATAACTAATCGTATTTTCTAATCTAGATATTGTTGTTCATGCTTTTATTCCTAAAATACTCAAACTTTTTTATTCTATTAATAATATTTCTAATATGATTCAATTTTCTAGTAAATTTAGCAACCAAACTATTAATGCTAAGATCTTTATTTTCTAACTCTTCTTTTTTTCATATCTTCAAATTAAAAGTCTGTAAAGATATTTTTTTATAGTACTTAATCGAATGAACTGGTAAATCTACTTCTAGAACGAATTCTATTAATTGGTAAGAGAAATTTTAATTTACACATGATAGAGCTGGTCTAGTTTCGATAAATATAAATTTTTTGAAGTCTTTAGTAATATTATGGAGATCATTTATAGTATAAAATGTCAAGAAGAAATAGAAAATTTAAGTAGATTTGACTAATCAAAAAAATTCAATTTAATTTTGTATTACAGTTTTATGACTTATCAGTCATAAATCACTATCTCCAAAATCAACAAGAACTATAAATAAATTTTTTAATTATTTATAAATAACCAATTTTACTTCCTTATTTATTTAATTAATTAAATTGTGATTTTATTTTAAATTTGTAAATATCTTCTATTGATAAATTATCAATTTTTATAAATTGTTATAATTTATAAATCAAATTACTTTTGGAGCCTTTCAATCAATATAGGATAGATGCTAATAAATAGGAATTATATTAAAGACATAAATTCATCATCAGGATAATAAAATTAATTATTTTAATTATAGAAGAAAAAATAATCTTTCTTTTTAGTTTCAAATCGAATTACTTTTATAAATTCTAAAATTTTCATCAATGTCAGAAAATTTTATTACTTCCAATCTTCAAATTTTTTGTTTTTTAAATAACAAACTTATTTTTTAGAGATTTAAATTCCTTATAATATAAATATTTAAAAGTAAATATTAATATTCTATTCATTTTATTAAATTTAAGATTACTCATTAGCTTTGATAAATTACTAAATTTAATCTAATTATATTTTACATAATTAATTAAGTTAATTTTAAATTATCTACTAAAAATATTTAATTCATCATATTTTGGGTGTTTTAATTTTTACATAAATTTTCAAAAAAATGACTAGAATTTGCAAGATTTTCCCTTTAACTTTAAATTTAATTTAAAAAAAGTTTATTATTTTAAGATGTTTAAAAATAAAAGGGGTTGGGGTTGGGGTTGGGGT
>AHAN01001211.1:0-58286 GCA_000260095.1 Tetrahymena borealis | reverse complement strand
CCAACCCCAACCCCAACCCCAACCCCAACCCCAACCCCAACCCCAACCCCAACCCCAACCCCAACCCCAATAATAATAATAGTAATAAATATCTATATCCCAAACAATTGATATTTGATTATTTTTGTACATTGTTTACTTATATAAATATTAGCAATTTTACAGAAAATTTAAGAATATATTTTGTTATTTTATACCAAAAAAATAGATAACAGTTTTATTTGTTAAGAAAAATAAATAGAAAACATAAAATTTATATTTTACATATTTATTTCATTCATTTTTAAATAAAAAAACAATTAGAATAATTACTAAATCTGTAATTTCTGTAAAAAAAATTAATTTATTAATTAAGTAATAATGTATTTGAAAACTTATTTATTTTTAAAAATTATAAAGTGTATTAACATCATGATGGAAGAACATAGATTCTTATTATTAAAATGAGGAAGATTTTTATATTTTATAGAAGAGAATATTTTCTGTTATATAATCATAAAATAAGTAATTTATATTTATTTACTTACTTACTTTTACTTAAGATAATTAATGCCTAATTACTATATTCATTATCTAAATTGTTGTAATATATTGAAATAAATTAATGAAAATATAAAAGAGAGAAGGAAAAAAGTAGAATTCTTAGTAGAAAATGTTAATTTAGAAATATAACAAATAAATAATAATTATTTTTTAGTTCATACTTTATCATTTTCTTCTTCTAAAGTTTATTTTTTTAATATTTTAGTTATAGTTGTTACTGTTTTAAGAACAGGTTTAGCTCTAGCTGATTATTATGAAATAGGAATGTATTTTGAAGGCAAATATTTAGATTTTTGAATTTAATTTGATGTTATCTTTTCATTTTCTACTTTATTTTATACTAATTATGATTTTTATTTTAATAATGGGAGCTTTAAAAGGGTGTTATTTTATTTAGGATTTTAATTTGCAGTACTATTCTTATTATTTACTTACAGTCCTTTCTAAGAATTTGTTTTATCCTTTAGTATTTTAGGAATTCTAATTTATTTATTGATAGCTTCACTATTAACTCTAGGTCTATTATTATGCTCAACTTACTCTTCTTCTATTTCCATCTTTGAATCTTCCATGTTTTAGTTTAATAATTAATTATTTTAATTGCAATGACTGCATTCTTATTAAATATCTACTTATTTATTTTCTTTTTATTATCTATTTTATTTATCTGTTAAGTTATCTTCTTGAATTAAACTATCATCAAGTAACTCATTATTCCCTTAATTATTTATGAATTCATCATATACTTCTTTTAATTCTTCATCTGTCATGTTTCCCTTTTTGCTGAATAGTACTTATTCCCAGCTTCTTCTACTAGGGATCATATGTTCTTCCTTCTCATTAGGGAATAGGTTTAATCTAAATTTATTTTAAATTATCATCAATAATAAAATAAAAAATGACTTTATATAATGTCTACTTCATAGCTGATTTATATATATCTCTTAATAGGAGTGCAAAGTTGAAAGAATGATCATAGCATCTTAGATGGGCTAATTCGTGTAACATGATTGCCATTGAAGTTGTTTTATTTAAGAACAATTTACTATCATTAGGTTTGGTAGGATCTCTTAACTTTATATATACATGGTAGGTTGTGAGATACTCTTTATTTTTCTCTTCATTCACAAGTGGTCCAATAAATTATTTTTAAATTAAAAAGGTTACAAAATTTTTCAAATAAAGAAACAAACAATTATAGGTTAATTATTGTATTATTTCTTTTTAGAAAATAATGATTACCCAAAGGAGATGAAATGAGAACTTTAATTTTTTTTGTAAATGCATATCCTACAATACTTGGGTGTCCTTCTGTGAATAGAGAATAGTACAACTCAAATTCTCTATTTGATTGAAATAAAAATGAATCAATTGTGCTAGAAATAGTTTAAAATTATCTATAAATATCAATACCTTGCTATTGGCTTCACACTCTCGTGGAGATACATTAGATACTGTTCAATTTTCTTTCTATAGAGAAGTGCTACTTCTTTTTATTTACAGTCTTTATATGTTTCCCAAGTATGGAACATTGAAGGATAACTGCTTGGAAGTCTTAATTAATAAAATTGATAAATTGTTATCAAATTCGTTGTTGGTGATGATGATGAGTAGAATTAATTTCATCATTATATTGTTTTCGATTATGAATACTTTATCTATATCACTCCTTTTCTAACGAGGCTCATGTACTTTTCTCTGCCTAAATTAATAATTAGATTACTTTTTAGCTTATTCTTACTATTTTTATTTTACTTTCTTCAGCATTGAATGGCTTCTTTTGTGGCTTTTCTGATGCTTATGTTGTTGTCTAAGTTAATTAGACGTTCTTTTCTTATATTTTTTTCATGGCTGTTTGTTGAAAGAAATTTTATAAAATTTTTGAAGTAAACAAAAATTTATTTGTTTGAGATTGATTTGTTTATTTAATTATTTTTTTTTGTTGCGTTTATTATCTAATCAAATCGATTTTAAAAGTATAAAATTTCATCAAAAAATTAAAAGATAGAGAAAGATATTGTAAAAGAATCAAACCTATTTTGAATAGTAATAATATATCATTCATAATTTTAATGATAGAAAAAATAAAAAATATTTAAAAATATTTGAAAAAATAATGACGTATCTGTATGTCTGTGCATAAAATTATTCGATAAAAAATCTAGTTAGCTAGTTAGTTATTTGCGCGAGAAAGAAAAGGCTCTGAGTCGAAGAAAGAGGCTTGCTTACAAAATATAAATAATTAATTATAAATCATCTAATACAAATTATCTGGTATCATTTCGATAATTAAATAAGAGAAAGGTAGAATAGAAGTAAAGTAAAGTAACAAAAAAAACAAAACAAAAGAAAGAAAGGAAAATAAATGAGATTGTTTAAGTCAATTTTACAAAGATTCAGATTCTTCAATAATGGCAACAATAACTAATAGAATGGAACATTATCTTACTTGAAGAGTAAATTGCAAGCAATTTCTTTCTTCCCAGGTAGAAGAGACAACCATTTCAGATTGATTGCTCCTAATCAAGAAGATCAAATGGGTTTACCTGGTTAATTAAATCAAAACATCCCTTAAATAGGTTCCTTCAACAACCTTTCGAGTATTTCCCAAATGTCCTCTCACATTACTCAGAATTCTAATATACAATCATTACAAGCTACTCTATAATAAACAAATTATTAATTACTCTTCAAAGGAGCTCCTCCTTTGAACTTAAAAGTTATAGAAAAATGGAGTGACCTTCCAGTACTCGCACCAATTAAAGATGTACTATCTAAACACTTTGGAGAAAATCTTTCTCCTCTCGAAAAGGTAGTTCTTCCTTCAATTATGAGTGGAGAGAATCACGTCATTTAGCATATTGCTGATCAAGCAACTAGAATGATGTTTTTAATCCCTGCCTTTATGTATCTTCTTCAAGTAGATCCAGTAGAAGATACTTAAGTAAAAGTATTGATTCTAGCTAAGGATGAAAACTAAGTTTAATGTGTTAATAATGATATTAATCAATTGCAAAGTATGTTCTCTTAAGGATTTAATGTTTAGAATTTCTAATAGCAAATTTTAATTGACACTCCTAAGAATTTATTAAGTAATTTGAGAGAAAATAAGATAAACCTTAAGTTTGTGAAGTATTTCGTTGTTAGCGATTTAACAGCTATGTAGGATATGGGATATGCCGAAGATATTGTTGCAGTCAACTCATTTACATGTGAAGAAAAACAAACAGTTATTGTCTCTGAAAAACTCAGAAATGATTATCTTGTTATTGATAGTCTTATGGCTAACTTCAAATTCTACGTTTATGTACTCTCTCAATATGCTTAAGTCGTTTTAGAAGACTATGCACTTAAAGCTAGTCTCTGGACTATTATTATACTTATGATGGTAATCTGCTATCTCACCTATAAAGTCTCTTCTAACGATAAATAAAAATCTAAAAAATGATTCTATTTTTGCAATTACTTACTTCATCTTAATGTATACTTACTTTCGTTTTCACCTCTCAATTCAATAATAACAACTCTTCAACTTCATAAATTATTATATCAACACTTTAAATTTCTGTTTTATTTTATATATTCCTGATAGAATATCATACAATAAGCAAAATAAATCCCAATAATTTTATTTAAAAGATCTTTCACAAAAAGAATTGATAAATCAAACAACTAATAATTAATATTTTTATATAAAAGAATATTAATTATAAATTAGTAATATCTTAAAGGTACTTTATCAAAGTAAATTATCATTATTAAAGAAATTTTCATACTCTGAATTATTAACATTCTTCCAAATCCTTTGTTTTTAATTTTTTTTTGGTTATATCTAAATTGTTAAGTATGAAAAAAAAGAACAAAAAAACTAAATTTATGGAATTTGAAAATTATACTTGCATCTTTAAAATGAAAAATTTGCTACAATTACATTAAATTAATTAAGAAATTAATCAAAGGTTTCTAATATTTCTGTCATATGATAATTATTAGTATTTAACCAGAAATCTAAAAAAATAATCTAAAAAATTTTTAAACCATTGAATTCTAAGTAGGATTAGATAGATCGATATCTGAAAATAATTGAAAAAAAATTGAATAATAAACATTAATGAATTAAGATAGATAAAGGATGTGTAAATAATTTACTTTAATCAAAAAAGTGTTTAAAAAAAGATTATCTTAAATCCAAATTTAATTTGTTTATTTATTCTATCAAATTTAAAAAATTAGTAAGTTCTAGATGTTATCAGGACAACTGTCTGTCTTTAATGTATACTTAAACAAAATATCTTAACAATTTTAATAATATTTTTTGATAACAAAATTAAAAAAAATTAATATCTACAATCATTCGTAAGGTTAAAGTATTACTAATTTTTAGCAAATAAAGATGTTTAGAAAGCTCATAAAGAGATCAACTGTATTAGGTTTAGGGTAATAACTTAGAAAGATCAAATTTAATTAGGCTTTTATCCTTATCAAAACATTTTTAATAAATTAGAGGTTATGCCTCATATCATTTAATCCTTGATGATCAATCAAAAAGAGACGCCCAAGGTATCTTCAATGGTTTTATCAACTCATTCAGAGCAGCTTATATCCGTAAGTTATTTTATTAGTATAAAAATGATGTAAAATAAGCAACATTATTCTAATATGAAAAAGTTGGTTCTAGCATTTATGATTATCAAACTGGATTTGGCGACTTAGTTTACAATACTGATGAATATATTGCAAGAAGAGAGGAAGTAATAACATGACAATAATAATACCAAACTGAATAAAATTAAGAAATTATTTTATAAAATAGATCCATACATAAGTAGCCAATAAGATTCTGAAGCTTAGTTTATTAAATAGAGGTATTTACCTCAAGGCAGGTTAGTATTTGGGCAATTTGGAGAGAATTATGCCAAAGTAATAACAATGAATTAATTTTATTAAGATACTTAATTTTTAGACTTAGAATAAAAAATTAAGGAAGGATTAACTTTTAACATTTTTTATATTTTCAAACTAGGGAATACACAGATGTATTAAAGGTATTATAAGATAGTGGACCTAGTATTCCATTTGAAGAAATAAAAGTAGTATTAGAAAAGGATATTGGTAAAATAGAAGATACTTTTAGTGAATTTGACAAAGAAGCTATAGCAGCAGCTTCATTAGCATAAGTACACAGAGCAAAACTTAAAAAAGAAGGTTTGGAAGTAGCTGTTAAAATATAATTCCCTTTCCTACGTACTTAAACTCATTATGACTTAACAGTAATTAGCCAGATAGTCAAATTATGCGATTGGTTTTTGTAAAGATCGCCTGATTTCAAGAATATTAAAATGCATGATTAGTTCAGTAATTTCTAAAAAGTTCTTCTAGAAGTAATTTAATATAATAAATTTTCTAATATTTTGTTGTTGTAAGAATGTAATCTTAAATAATTTAGGAACTTAATTTCTACAATGAAAAAAGTAATGCAGATTTGACTCGTGAGTAATTTAAAGATTATGATAAGTTATACATCCCTTAATATTATCATGACTACATGTCTTCAAGAGTTTTGACAATGGAATTCGTTAGAGGAGCTAAGGTATTAAAAACTTAGTTATTTAATTATATTTATTTAAATAATTAGCAATTTTATGAAATAGATTAATGATAAGTAAGGTATAATAAATCTTAAGCTTTAACCTCTTTAATGTGCTGATATTCTTATTGAAGTTATGGGCCGTATGCTCTTCAAAACTGCAGTATGAAGTTTAAATCTTAGATTTATTTTTATAATTATTTTGTATGAACATAGCATGTGCATGCAGATCCTCACCCTGGCAACATATTTGTAAGAAATCACCCTAAAGATTAAGTAAATAATTAATATAATTTAAGCAACTTAAATTTATTCATATATTATTTAAGACTAAGCCATAAATAGTATTGATAGATCACGGATTTTATGTTGATGTTCCTCCTAAAATTTAAAAAGATTTTTGTGATTTGTGGTATTCGCTTGTTACTTTTAATTATGCTAGAATGAAAAAAATAGCTGATTCACTTGGTATTGGGTAACATTACAGATTCCTTCCTGTAATTTTCTTATTTAGAACAATGGAAAGCACTACAAAACTAGGGAGTGGTATGGATAAACAAGATAAAAAGATTCTATATTAGTAGAATCTAATTAGTTTCGAGAAGATTAGTATGCTTGTATAAGATCTTCCTCCTGAGATGATTTTTATGATTAGAGCAAATAATATTATTGCCATACATAATGCAACATTGGGCGGAACTACTAGAGATAGAGCTGTTAAATTTACCAATCATGTCATTAGAGTATTAAATCCATCATATATTGGTTATTATTCTAGAATGATTTGGGTTTTCTTTAAATTATATTTATTTGAAAAATTCCATCCCCTCTTCAAAATTCTTTTCAAATCATATTCAAAAGAAATTTGAGTTACCATTAAAAATTTTTTCAAACATTTTTTATATATTTTTATATTCCTTTAGTTAATAAAAATCATTTGTAAATTATCTATTTTAACCTTATGTATATAAGCACTTAGTATGTAAACAAGTATGATATAATTAAATTAACTTTAATCTGTTAAATAAATTAAGTTTAATAATTTTAAAGTTTTAAAATAGAAATACTCTTTTCCTAATTTATTAAAAATTATAATTTTATATCGTTAAATCTTACCTGTTTTTTAAGGCAAACTTACATACTTCTATAATCATTTAAATCATACTAAATTGTTTAATCATGTAGTATTTCATACAAATGAAAATACTCTTTGCCTATATGTGTTAATAATGAGGAAATAATCAAAGCATCATTAATTTTCTTTTATTTATTTAATCTTATAATTACTTGATTTTGATTACTTAATTTAAGAGAATTATCAATCTCACCATATTTGTATTTGGATGATAGCAATTAGCTTTTATTATTTAAATCAAATTTTATTAGATTTGCAAAATAATATTTTGAGGGAACTTTAAAAATTAGCAGATTAAATTTCATAAAATAATAACTTTTGATTGATTTTGAAGAGTAAATAGATATCTTAATATATTGATTAGCATTATCTTTAGCTTTAAAAAAAATGTAGAAATAGAAATAGGAATTATCATTTTCTGAAAATAGAGGTCATTCAGATACAAATGTCAAGCTTGTAAGCAATCAATAACTATGAATAATATTACAATAAGCTAAAATCCCTGTTTTATTAAATAATAGATGAAAATATTCTTATCTTAGTATCTCATTTCAGAAGGTAATAAACATATCTGATAATATTAATTGCAATTTGAAAATATCTATTTATCTCGCCATTCTTACTTATTTTTATTTTATTTAATAAATATAGGATTTAAAAAATCTTAAGAACATGCAATAAATATCCTTACCGATTTACTGATTAAATGTAAAGATATAATTATGTCAAAAGTATCAAGAATAATAATAATTATCATGTAAAGATATTAAAAAGATAGGCGTAAAAGTGAAAAGAATCACTTAGCTTTAAGGAAGAAATGAAACTAATATTTTTTAGTTACTTTTTGAGGTAGATACAAATATGAAAATTACTTTAAATAGCATTTTGGATTACATAAATGAATAAAAAGAACCCTAAAGTAAAGAAGATGCCAACAAGCCTAAGAGAGAAAACTACTTTATTCACAGTATTTAATTATTTTTTGGGATTAAAAAATGAAGAAATTTATAAAAGATAAATTAGCTTTATTAGACACGAGCATTATAAAATCTAAAATAACTATTATTATAATACAAAAAGATTTGATAAAAGACATATTTCAAAGTGAAAATGGAAATGATATTGAAGAAGAAAGGGAATATAGTAATATTAGAAAAACAGAGGATACATTTGAAATGCAAAGAAGTATTGAAGATGTTAAGAATATCAAAACCCTATCTGAATCACGTGGTATTATGAAATTAATTAATCGTAAATAGCCTGAACTCCCTAAATCTAAAGATGTAATAAAGTTATTTATTGAATCATCTTTTTAATGTATATTATTTGATTAGTCTGAAGAACAAGAAGGGATAAAGGAATCAGATATTAAATTACTTAAAGCATAACAAAAAAGATACTTCGTTTCTTAGATATTAAAAATCAGAAGACCAATTGAAGAAATCAATAGAAAAAGGAATATGGAAGATGTTTATGATGAAGATGAAGAAATAAGTCATTTAGAAGTAAAAAAGGGTTTAAAATAAGAAACTAAAGCCATAGGAAATAATTAAGAGGAGCTAGAGATTCGTATTTTAATTTAATTATTCTCAAAGATTAAATACAAATCTAATTTTAATTTTATTTAAAAGCTGATGAAAAATCTAAAAAGTAAGATTCTAAATCTGGAAATGTTTTAAATCCTTTCAGTATACCTTCTAAAAAGGTTAAAGAGATTAAAATGGATGACTTTAGTATTTGATGTATTAGTTCTCTTAAATAAATTCTTTTATTTAAATTTATAAGTGTAGCTGAGTTTAAGATTGTTTTAAATTATATTCATTTATTAATTTATTTTAACTCTTCTTGTTCATTTACTTATTTTAATTAAGTTATTTAAGAAGAGAATAGATAAAAAATAAAGGAATTATATTCTAAATTTATAAAAAAATATGATTGAAATATCAATTGAAACAATTTGATAATTTTAAATGAATATTTAATTATTAATTCTTTACAGAGATAAATTCAAATTGATTAAATTAACTAAATTTAGAATTAAATACTTATAAAGTGGAATTTAAAAAATATCTAAACACTCAAATTTCTTAATTTTCAGTCAACATACTAATTTAATTTGGCAGTTTTTATTGAAATAGATTGCTTTGCTCATGTATTAATTCTTGTTTGTCCTATTTTTAGAATATGTTTATTAGAATATTTAGAACGTAATTATGGTAAAAATCAAAAAGATTATATTTTATAGAATCATTGTTGAAAATTAAAGTACATTCTCAAACTTATTGAACTAATCTTAGAATTATTGATTAAGAGAATCTTAAAAAACGAAGTTATTTGTTATTTATTTAGCGTAAAAACGATTAGTTCAGAAGTAGATCATACATAATTGATAATATTATGAGTATTAATCAATTAATTTAATTAAAAAAATTTAAGTATTTTCTTTTCTGATTTGATTTGATTTGCTTTGATTAGATTTTTTTAAGAAAATTTTGTAAATCTATTTTTGGTAAAAATAAAATACACCTAAAAAGAAAGTACTGAATTTAACTTAAATGGCTGATATAGAAAACTAGAATTATTAAAATCAATAACAACAGTAAGGTGGTGTTAACTAAACTCATTACTATGGTAGTAATGATGAATATGGTTATTAGAATCCGAACTAAGACTAACCTTTGGGTTAAAAGTCATTACTTGGTCATTCAACCAGAATGAAATTTATAACAAAAGTCTACTCTATTTTAGCTGTTTAAATCGGTATCACTTGCGCAACGTGTTTTCTTGCTATTCAAAATTCTGGATTTAATTCTTTTTTAAGGGATCCTTCAAACATGTGGATTTTAATTGTTTCTCTTATAATGACCATTGTTCTTTCTATAATGATTGTCTGCTACAATAAGTTTTCAAAAAGTGTTCCAACTAACTATATCACATTATTCCTCTTTACATCTTTTGAGTCCTATATTGTAGCTTCAATTTGTGTTCTCGTATCTCCCAAAATAGTTATTATGGCTGCTCTCCTCACAATGAGTATTTTAATTTTAAAAAATATAAACTTTACATTAAGAACTAATTAGATTGCTTATAATCAATCAAAAAACTGATCTAAACAATCAGTTTTTTATAGGAAATTGCAAAATAATAAGATATTCCTTTACTTTTCCTTTTATTCAATAATAATACCTTATCTTAATTTTCAAAACCTTATTATAATTTACTATTATTTAAAATCTAGCAATGTTCATAGCATTAACTGTATATGCTTTCACTACCAAAACAGATTTTACTATGGCAGGAGGTCTTCTATTTGTATGTCTCTTTGTATTTAGCATAGCTGGTATTTTCTTATTGTTCACTAACAGCAATGTTGCCCATCTCATTTATTGCTGCTTTGGTGTCATTATCTTCTCAATCTACATTATTTATGACACTTAACTCTTAATGGAGAACAAAAGGTTCTCTTACTAAATTGATGACTACATCATAGCTTCTCTCTAACTTTATATTGATATCATCTAAATTTTCCTTTACATTTTAGAAATTCTTGGTAGAACTGATTGAATCAATGTCTGGTTACTTTAAATTAAATATATTTTAGTGAATAAAATAAAATATATAATTTATCTTTAAATTTCATAATAAATATCTTCTTTGGTTAACATTACTAAATTTACTAATATTTTTTAGACTTTTTTAGGAAAATTAATAAAAACTTATTATTTTTTTACTAAAATTTTTAAAATGGAATTAAAATCTTTGTTTAAATTTCTATCACTTTGTCATTAATATTAATTTTTCTACTAATTTTTTCGAAAGTACGAAAAGTAACTTTGAAAAGAAGTTAAATATTATTTATTCGGTAGTAAATATTAGTTTCTTAAAAATTATAAGGTACCATTTTAAACAAAAAGTGTTAATGGATAAAGAATTAAATTAATATCAGATTTTTACTTATAAACTTTATTTGATTATTTTCTTTTCATAGAAAAATTGTATTGAAAATAAATATTCTTTACTTACTTACTAATGGGAATTTAATAATTGAAAAGAATAAATAAATATGGATAAATTTTCTTGTTTACTAACTAACTAACATATTGGGGGTAAATTAATTAGACATTATTTAGTATATTATATGACAAATTATCGAAATTAAATTAAACCAAAATAGACAATAAGTTAATTTAATTTAACACAGTCAATATCATAGCTTTCAATAGATCTTTTAAGATATATTAAAAAATCAGCTAAATAGGATGGAAGTAGATATAAATATGGGTGGTAGGTAAATAAGTAAGGTATTCAGAATTGGAAGGAGGGAAGGAGGTTAATTGAAATAATAAAATTCAAAAAATATATATCATGATACGACTAAAATACACAATAGGGATACAGTTAAGTAAATTCATGAAGATTATTGAATTCTTTGATAATAAGTTAGCATGATAAATGATTAATAATGATATTGTTGGATTGATTTTTATGTTTATTAATACGAATGTATTTTTATAATGCTGTTTAAATGTTTGTTTTAAATTATTTTGTAGATGGAAGAATTGTTTTGTTGTTATCAATCAACCAGCGACAAAGCAGTATTTTGCTTTCTCACTCGTAGATTTGAGAGACATCAAGAGGCATTTCAACAATTTGAGTTTGATAATATTTTTCAGTTTCCTTAAGGAATTTAGCATCAGCAGGAACGACGAAGTTAATGGCAACACCCTTTCTACCGAAACGACCAGATCTACCGATTCTGTGGATATAAGATTCCTTCTTGAGGGGTAAATCGTAGTTGATAACCAAGTTGACTTGATGGATATCAATACCTCTGGAGAGCAAATCAGTGGTGATAAGAACTCTGGAGGTACCAGTTCTGAATTCCTTCATGATAAGATCTCTGTCTTATTGGGGCATTTCACCGTGCATGGCGGAAACGGTCATATTCTTTTCGATGAGCTTGTCTCTTAATTCTTCGACTCTCTTCTTGGTGTTACAATAGATAATAGCTTGGGCAATTTCAATATTGTTGTATAATTCGACTAAGGTATCGAACTTCCATTCTTCTCTATCTAAGGCAATGTAGAATTGCTTGATACCGTCCAAGGTTAAATCGTCGTTCTTGACGAGGATGGTAGCGGGGTCTCTCATGAATTACTTGGTAATTTCGAGAATTTCGGGGGCCATAGTGGCGGAGAAAAGAGCAACCTAGATGTCATGGGGTAACTTCTAGAAGATCTTGTTGATTTGATCCTTGAAACCTCTTCCTAACATTTCATCGGCTTCGTCCAAGATGAATAACTTCAAGTATTCAGTGGGTAAGAAACCCTTTTGGATCATTTCCAAAACTCTACCGGGGGTACCAACAACGATTTGGACACCTTCTCTTAATCTCTTCTTATCTTCCTTGGGATCAGTACCACCAGTGCAAGCATAGGCGGAGACCTTCAAGTATTCACCTAAGTATAAGATGACCTATTATTAGAAAAATAAAAGATTAGGATATTGATTGCTTGAGATAAAATTTATAGAAATAATTAAGCTTAACTTAAAGTGTCTCTATAGTAAATATGCTTAATAATTAAATAAATTGCTTACGGTAATGGTTTATTGGGCTAATTCTCTGGTGGGGGCAAGGATCAAAGCTTGGGTGTGGTTAGATGAAGTATCAATAACTTATAAGGCAGAGATAGAGAAAGTAGCAGTCTTACCAGTACCAGATTGGGCTTGGGCAATAGTGTCCTTACCCTTGATAATGGGGATAATACCACATTGTTAAATGGGGGAGGGCTTTTCGAAACCATAACCTATAATTGATTAAAAAGAAAAAATTTAGAAAATGAGCTATATTCAAATTTATATGTATTGATAATGATAATAATCATCTTCTTCTTCTTCTTCTCTTCTTCCTCTTCTTGTATTTTATTATTTATTTTCTTTATAATTTCATCTACACTATGTGATTTCTTCTTATTAATAATGTGTATGAATTTGAGTGAATGTATTGATTGATCGACAACTATTCTTTCTATTCAGAGATACCCCTAACTCTAACTAAGTTAGTAATTTTATTCCTTCTGTCATACCTTTCTGTCATGAAGAGACTTTTTCCTCTTATAATTTTTAACTCTTCTGTCATTTTTATCTTTCTAAACTTACAGAAAATATGAGTAGTGAGTATCTCATACCGTGCTAGTGATTTTTATTATGTTGTCTCATGTTAGATAGAGGTGAATGCTTTTATTTCACCTTTTTCTACAACTTTTTTTTATTATCTCCTTAATTCTTTTTAGGAGTCTTATTACTTTATAACACTCTCAAAGGATTCATTCAAACATTCACTAACAGTGTAGGTGTAAGTGCCAACCATTTTTAATGTTCATTTTATATCTCGAGTTGATGCAGAAAATTTATAAGAGAAGGAATCAACCAATTTTGATTTGAAATTCCATTTTGAAGAAGACCAAAGAAGATGATTACACAAAATTTAGTTGAGTTTTAAATAAAATTAGTAGAAATTCTTACCATAGATACCTCTGAGGAGTTCTTCCTTAAGACCCAACTTGTGGAAAGAATCAACAGATTCGAACCAGTTAGTTTCAATATCAGTAGTAGTAGGGGCTTTTTCTTGTCTAACGACTTCCTTTTGTTCTTCACTCATTTTTACTTTTCAGAATTTGATTTTTTAATTTTTTTTTTGCTTTTTGTTTGTTTTTCTTAATTAATGTTTTATGATTACAATCTAAATGAAGAATCTTTTAAAAATACTCTCAAAGACGAAAAGTTTCTTTCTTTTTTTACCCACTTTAATTTAATCCTCATCAATGCATCAAGATGTGTTCCAAAAATTAAATAATAGATCTTCTCTTTCACATGCTACTTCATTCAAATTGTAGAAAAGCTATCAATTTATCTAACGATTTAAATTGAAATAGAAGCTAGCAATATATGATTTTACGAAAATAAAAAGAACATCCCTTTCCTTCTTCCTTTGTACTCTATTAGTTTATCTAAAATTGTTACCCTTTTCATTTATTTAGATCTTTCATTTTTTGTCAACCAATTTTTTTTCCTCTTTTCCTTTAGATGATGCAGAGTATTTATTTACGAAATCAGTCTTAACTACCTGTAAATCGATTTGCTTGACTGATAAAAATTCATTTGCATTACGGATCATGTGCTTTTTGATTGAATATATCTTTATTTTCCTCCCTCCCACAGATTTTAAAATAGATGAAATTATAGTAATTCACTGTAGAAATCTAAATTATAAATTAGTTAAATTACTAAAGAGTAGAAATCGCTTTATTATATCTATCTCAAACTTGTTCACTCATCCTTCTTATATTTCTATATAAGTTTCAATAGAAAATGTGTTTTTGATTAGTCTATGAAATGCGCGAAGAATACTAAAACAGAAATTTTTGACAATCCTTCTATATGATTAATCACTTTAATATTATTTATTGAATTAATTGAATTCCGCCTTATTGGTTGCTTTATTTAATTTTAAATTTTGCCCGCTTCTTAATTATTTTTAGACTTTCCTCATCGGAAGGAGTGATAGCACCTTAACCCATCTGCTATGTTCAAATAAAAGGTAAAAATATCTTTCAATCTTTAAAAATCCTTATTTTATTTAAAATATAGGACTTTCTTCTACCATACATGAACTGTTTAACCTGCACTGTTGTCCGCTTAACTCTATCAATTTAAAATTAGAAGAGGTAAATTAATAATAGATCAATTTTAATACTGAACACTTATCTAAGCTATTTTTGGCAAAGTTAATGGTTACTAGTATTATCAATATTCTCTTGTTTAGTTGCTTGCTTTTTTTGCAAAAAATCAATGTTATAAAATTCTAGCTAGTTATGATTCTCTCATAAATGAGGAAATATAAACTATCTAGATTTTTTCCTCTGTTACAACGAGGGAGATAACAAGATCAATTAAAAGATTTGTTTGTAAAAAGATTGAAGAGAGACTTGAAATATGAGATTTCCTTATTGGCTGATTAAAAATTAAATTGGCCATCAAATATTCCCAAAATTATAAATTATAAAACGAAGAAGTGATAGTTTGATGAAAAATTATAGGAATTTTTGGAATTAGAGTAAAATTAAGTATATTTTTAGAAACCTAAATAAATCTTTACAATCAGTGTTTCCCCCCATCAAATGTGAATTTTAAAAAAAGCAAGGATGTAATCAAAAAAAAATAATTATATATATATATTTACAGTTAATTAGATATTTTCAAATAAATTAATTTGCTAATTTTAAGTTTTTGAATATATCCTTTATGAAAGATATGTTTACTGCTGATCAGAAAGTAATCAATTTATGAATATCTATTGAAAACGATCTCTTAGATTCAAAGTTTTGAGTGGGCAATGTAGTATGGATAATCTATATATCCAGAACGACCACCAGCGTATAAAAACAACCCCCTAAACTGTTTATTGATATTTCCTCTCTCTTTTATCCTTTAAGGAATGTCTGGATTAGTAATTGTGAGTATATCAAAAGCAACTCCTTAATAGCCTAAATTTTTAATCAGATAATTAGCCTCTTCAAAACTATTAAAATCACTGTTTCCAATCATATTCCCTTTGTATAAATTTCTTATTATTTTAAAAAATTCTGGCATGGGGTCTTCTAAGAGTTTATTTAGATCTATTTCTTATGGTTATTTTTGAGTAGGTAAGATATCCAGATATCCTGTCTTTCTTACTTCCACAAAAGCTAGCTTTCTCTTCTCTACCTCTTGTAAAAGATAAGCCACTAATCCAAACGGGTTGGAATCTTTCATTCCATATTACTCGTTTATTGGTGATATTTTAATGGATACTTTCTCGTTACTATATACCTTTAATATTTCATCAATAATTTCCAAACAAAATCTGCATCTATTTTCAATAGAGCCACCATATTCATCTTTTCTACTATTAGAAGAATCCCTAAGGAATTAATCTATCAAAAATCCACTTCCTGCATTTATTTATATCCCATCAAATCCTGCATTTTTTGCATTCAATGCAGCTCTCTAGAAATCTTTTACTATATTTTTAATTTCCTCTTTTGTTATCTCCCTTGGCATTGCAAACTATTCATTTCTAGAAAATCTATTTTATCCTTCAATTCTAATTTCTGATGGGGCTTTTGCAAAGACACCTGATGGTAGTTAAGACTCGCTAACAACTCTACCAGGATGGAATAGCTATGCTACAATATTACCAGCTCTACTATGAACTCTATCTATAATATCTACCCAAGCTAATACCTATTATTCAGAAAAAAGACCAGGCAATCCTTTAAAAGGATTGTAATCAGAACTAACATAGCAATCATCAGTGATTATTAGTCCATTATGGTATCTTTAAGTGTAAAAAGAACCCATTAAGTCTACAGGAATGCAAGTTTCTTTATCTGCTCTCATTCTATTCATAGAAGGAACAACAAATCGGTTTTTCATATTCATGTTTCCTAACCTAAATGGTTAGAATAATTCTTTATTTTAGGCATATAAGTCTGCATTCATTTCTTGTTATATTTATAATATTATTACGCAATATAAATTTAAGAATTTTCTGGTTAAAAGTATATAATAATTTAGTAATAAAAAGATTAAATATATATAAGCCCAGTGTATCTATTACACAAAGTATTTTTTTGAGATACGCAGAATCTATATCTTCACAATAAGCTCATTTTTTTAATTTTATTTAGTAAGATTTAATAAAAATTATTAATTCTACTATTAATTTTTTTTAATAAAAAGAAGCACTCTTGAATAGCTTAGCTTATCTATATATAGATTCAAATAAAATCTTAATTTTTCAAAAGCAAATTGTATATCCTAAATAATAGATAATACCATTTTTAAAATATATAATTAATAATAATATTAACTGTTTCTTAAATTTATAAACATATTTGAAATTATGATAGTATTATTAAATTTAAAAATTTATCTTTCAATCCTTATTGCAGTTGATTCAAGTAATAAAAAGCTTAAAACGAATGAATATTTTGCATTCTAAAATAGGAATGGAATTACAGCTTTTTGTTAAATGCATTTAGAAATTGAATGATTCTAATAAATTATTTGGCAAATTAATTCAACTATTAAAGAAGATGTAAATTACCTTAATAATTTATTGACAATATCTATCTGTATGGAGTTTAATCTCATATATTAATTAAATCTTAAAGAAGGATTAATAGAATTTTCTGTAGAAATTTAATTTTAATGTAAAATAAAATAATTAAATAAATTTTAGTTTTATTTTGGATATTCTAAAATCTTGTTTCTTTATTATGAAAATATTAAAATTTACTATTTTATTAGATTTAATATTTCGCGATTTAAAAATTGATTTGAATGATAATTTCATTCGAAGTACTCAGGAAAAACTTTCGTTTTCAATAAAAGTGTTTTATTTTTTGATTTATTTAATAAGGTAAATTAGTAAATTTCTCATAAATATCAGATTGAAAGTTAAAGACTATTTTTTCTTGACTACTTAAAATTAATGATGGTTTTAAAATAAAATAGAAAAAATGATTTCTTTCTTTATAAAGTTTAAAGTGAAGTTATTATCATTCTTTTGACTAAGACAGTAAATTTATAATATAATTGTAGCTTGATAAATTCCGATATGACAAATAAAGGTCTTTATTTAAATTAAAAGTGTTTTATTTTTTTAAGTATGTATGAATAATTTGAATTACAAATGGAAGAGAAAGATTTTTAACAGGTTATATATTAAATTTAATTAAAATATAATCAAAAACTAAGAAAATAATTCTAAATATTTTATTTATACATGTAAAATTTTAATTTATCTCCTTGTAAGCACTTAAATTCTATAAAATATCTCTACTATTCTGTTTTATCTTTCTTTTTTATAGAGTAAATTTAAATTTATATTGCAACCTGTAGGTTAGTTACTACTTCTTTAATTTCTACTTTTTATTCTATATCTTATGATTCACTTATATTATCTATATCATCAATTTCATAATCAGTCGATTGATAATTTATTACCATTTCAATTATATTGTTATCCATTGTTTTAAAAGAGCTCTTTAGATCTCCACTAAAGTTGTTTTTATAGTAATAAATTAATATCATCGTTACAATATTTGGATGTATATTAGTTGTAAAATCAGACATTCTTAGAGCTTCTCTATGATATTCAGCACATTATTCGTTAGAATTGATATATTTTTGAAGTTTTGAAAAATTTTCATCAACAAATCTTTTAATATTAACTGTAGAAGTAATATCTTCCCTATAATCAAGCTATAAAATGAAGAGAATAATTGACTTCTAATCAGAATATTGGTCATTATTATTATGAGTTAGTTAGTGTTTAGTGTATTAAGATTTTATAAATTCATATTCTTTAGAATTGTGGTGAGAATCCTTCTCTATTTATTAGATCTATTAGCCAATTTTTTTGCTTATTTCGTTATCCATTTATGGGCAAAGAAGAGAAAAGATTATCTTGAATTATTAATAAATCTTAATATCAATTACAATTTTTGATTATACCTATTAAATCTAAAAAATAATTTATGATTAAATTAGGTTTATAAGTAATAAGAATTTTAATATTTCTCTATTATATGTTGAAAGCATTAACAGAAATATTTTAATTTTAGAAATTAATGAGTTATGTAACAAGCAAACTGATTGTATTTTTACTACTAACTTTATAGAACAATCTTTCTAAAGAATAAATAAAATACTGGTGATAAAATATTTTTAACAATTTTACAATTCAAATAATAAAGCTTTGAAATATAATAATAAATAAAAGGGTTTTAATAATATATTTTTCTTAAAAACTCTTTCATAGATTCTTAGATTTCAAGTATTAGTTTATTTATTCAAATAAATTGAATTTAAAATCTGGTATGTTATTTTGAACTTTAGTGCTCATCTCTACTAGCTTCTCACCAAATCCTTAGAGGGTATATTTCCTTTCCTAATTCCACTATTGATTATTAAATATCACTCCCATTTTTAGCTCTGAAGGAAATCCAAGAATTAATGGCTCTCCATATTTTTAAAAATCTTATTAATCCTCTCTATCAATTACAGCATCAGCTTTCGCTTTCATAAATCCTTATTTTTAAATATTTTTAAACTCTCTTAGTACATTCAATTGTGATTCATTATAAGTAGCCGTAGTGCTCTTGAGATATTCTAACAATAATTATTAAATAACTGCACCCACATAGAAGCAATTTCTTTTGTATCATCATTAAAATGTATTAATTAATCTATAAATTTAAATTATAAATAAACTACTATTTCAAGGGAAGAGTTTCTTAAACACCGCTTAAAACTATCCATGGTTTATTAAGTACTTCTTAAAGCAATATCCTGATAATAAAGAAATGCAAAATAATCATCTACATTACAGCCTTATTTTAAGTTCTAATAATAAAATTAAAGTTTTTTTAGAAATAATAAAAGAGTTTACTGATACTAACCGTAGCAAGTAAATTGAATTCTATCAAGCTCGAATTTTGTTAAATAGTTAGCTGGCGGAAAAGAGAATTATTTATATAGCTTAGCAAAGAAAAGAATTAAATCTTTGCTGATACTCGAGTCAGACAATCCATCAATTAAACAATCAATAAATATTTTGACAATATTCTATGAATAAAATAATTAATGTATAGAGAATTTAAAAAAATTAATTGAAATAAGTATACTTTAAGTTATTCTGTTCTTATCTTGTTAACATCTTTTCCTTATTTTAAATCTAATTCTAAATCTATATTCAGCTTTTTATCATGCACTAATAGTTTGAATCCTCTTTCACATGAGGATTTAATATATTCGATACTATCCTAATTATTATTTTATTATCCATTTGTGAAAGTAGTTATTATAATTTACCACTAAGGCTTTTGGAATTTCATTGTATAGAGCTTTCATTTGCTTATCTCTTTTATTCTTAATGTAAAACTACATAGACTTTTTAAAAATAACAATAAAGAAAGCCACTTTCTTAAATTATCCCATTATTTTTCTCATCCTTTTTATAAAAAATATATTTATTAAAATCAGATAAAAAATAAAATTTACCTTTATCTTGGTACTGGTCCTTCATCCAACTAATCTTCTTAGATATTCTTTTAAGTTTTAAAAAGTGAACTCTTTTATAAAATATTTGTATTTTTTCTGGAATTTTAGCCTTCTGGGTTATCTTTTAACTATTTTAAATACTTCTTTCTCTATAATTCTTCTCTTAAGTTTTATAATTCTTATAACTCCTAGTCTTTTAATAATATTTAGAATTAATAAAAAAATATTTCAAATTGTAATATTAAATTTACTGTATTAGTTTTCTTTTGCTAATTATATGTAGTTATTTGGATCTTCTTGATATATTTCTCTAAACGCTTTCTTCAGCTCTTTATTTTTCAATCTCTAAATTATTTTAAAATTTGAAGCCAATATTATTTAAACTTTAAATTTGTATGTAGAAAGTATTACATCTTTTGCCATAATCTCAATAAAATCATCAACTATTTATTAAATTTAAAAAATATTGTAAATATTTAGAGGATAATTAACATTAATAAAAGTTCCAAAAGAATCATAGAATCAAAATCAAATCTTCTTTAACCATAATAAATAAAGCAATTAAATAAATAACTTAAGTAATAAATAGAAAAAATGTAAATATGAAAGATTTGGAAGGTTTAGTTTATTTTAATTTTATCAATTTAAGAATTTAAATAATTATTCTTAAAAATGATAAAAGGGGATATTTGATAATTTAGGACTACTCCTAATTGATTTATTTTAATTAATTATTAAATGATTAATTACGATTTTTGAATTAGCTAATTTAAAATTTAGGAACTTTTTAAAATTGATCTAGTAAAGAAGGTGGTAGATCAACTAATTATTTATATGCCTAACTCATATTTTATATATCATCCTCATTTGGAATTGGAATAGGCTTTTATACACTCTTTAGACTTGGAGTGTTATGGAGCAAATCTCTTAAATAATATGGAGGAATATCAAGTTCTACTTTTTCGAATTTCTTCTTCTAATTTCTGTTAATTTATATATGCTTAGTTTAGCTACTAGGCTTAGATGATTATACAGATTAATAATCATTTTATTAAATTAATTCTATCGTGTTTTAAAATAAATATTAAATTTGAAATTAAAAAAAAAATGAATTTAAACAATACCTCTAAAATCATATAGTTATTCAATTTATTCTTTTTAAAAAATAGTTCTTTATAATTGTTAAAATAGATTTTGCTTTTTGATTCTATTTTATTCTAATTGATCTAAATGTATTCCGTTAAATGTGAAAAATTCATTCTTTTATGCATTCGGAATTGAATAATCATTTAATAAAGAAAGTTTCTATAAATCCTTTTTAATTTCATAATCCCTTTCATTTAGTCTATTTATTTACTTTTACAATTGTTCTATTTATTAAAGGTAAACATTATATTCTTTCTACTTAATTTTCAATTAATTATATCTATATTTTTAATTGTAATCTTCAAGATGTTATTATTCATTTTAGTAATTTTAGTTCATTACTTCATTCTAGTATTATAGGTGCTATTTTTATGAGAAAGTCAATATAAAACTCAAAATATTCAATAATATTTATATATTTAGAATCATTACTTTATTATAGTTATTCCATTAGTGGTATGAATCTAGAGATTCTTCAGTAGACTATCTATCATTAAAAACTAGAAATATGGAATATTTTTTATTTAATAAGATTCAGCAAATTATCAATTAATAAATATAATAATAATTAGTTTATTCAATAGGCAAAATCATTAATATTTACATTGTGAGGATAGTCTTAATTCAGTATCTGAAATACTTTTGGATCCAAGAGAGGTTTCAATATTTTCTTTTTACTTAGAGTTTAGAGATAAATAAAAATAATTTTTTAGAAAAAGATATGTTACAGGCTTAGAAATTAAACTCTACCCAAGCTTAGATAATCTACTCATTTAATGTTATGGCGAAAAAATAAAATAATAAGTTAAATACTAAATATATTTAGTTACTTCTTCAAGAAAAATTTTAATTATTTTCTTATATATTCTTACCAATGCTTGATTATTCTTAATATATCAAAAGAATTCTTTTGATTTAGTGTTATCAAAAATGATAATTTATAAAACTTAAATTCAATCAATCAAATAAATATCATCCAGAAAATTCAATAATAATGATTTTTGATAATTCTAATTACTCTTACATTGATAAAATTAAAAGAAATGTAGCTTAAATATTCAAAATGGTTAGTAAAGTTGTATGTATTAAATTAATTATGCTAAATTAATTAATTTTTTACATTATAAATTTCACACATAAGTAAAATACTGCATTTATTAAATTTGATTTCCTCAGTAATAATACTCCAAAAAATAAAAGTAAATTAATAAAACCTCTGTTAATCTAAGCAATTATGTTTAATAAAAGACAAGAATGTTACAAAAAGATGATAAAATAAAACTTTTTTTAGTAGGAAACTAACAAAGTGTTAATGCATATTAATTAAAATCTAGAATGATAAACTATTAGCAAATAATAATATTAAAAATTTAAATATTCATAGCTTACAATATCATTGATTTATAATATTATGAGAATCCTTTTATTTAATTTGATGTGCCTGTCTATTTTCCATTATGGAGAAATCATAAACTAATAATTATAGATAAATGAATCTGCTTTAGTATTTGGAAAATAAATTACTTAACTTAAAGTTATTTTTAATCAAAATGAAATAGAAGAAGTAATCAATAATCTTCTTATAGACTAATTAACTTATTTCCATTTAGAGTAATTAGTTAATTCAATATTACGTTTTATCAATGCTTGAAGAAACATAATAATTATATTAAAGAAAAAATTTATCATTATTAATTATTTCAAAGACATAACTCAGCGTTTCTCTAAAATTATTAATTTAATTAAAAAACATTTAATATTGCTTAGAATTATAAAAAATAAAAAGAAATGAAATCATTGTTAATAGTATTGCTTATCGTATTATAATTAGCTTAAGCCTGCCATCCTAGTTGTAATTGTGACCCATATTCAAATATTTGCAAGTCTTGTGTTGATCCTAATTCTTAAATAGATCAAAATACTGAAAGATCTTGTCCCTGTAATCCAGGATGGTATACAAGTTAAACTTCTCCTTTCTAATGCAAATATATAATAAATACTAATTTTGAAGGTAATAATATCGAACAAACATTGACTTATTGCTAAAAAGAAATAGGTTTAAAAACAAAGAATTTACTAATTTATACAAGATGTCATTTTGAAAACTCTTCTGATTCTAGTTATGTAATTTCCTCTGTTTAATTAGATTTAACTTCTATTTCTTTAAATAATGAATGCTATAGTGAATTTCAAACAGAAGTTGATTGGTATAATATTAACGACTAGTAATGGTATTAGGTTCCTGAAGGATATATTATTAAAGGAGTTAATGGTTCAAAAACAATGAAATGGCCTTTAATGGAAATTTACAATATAAAATCTTAATAAACTATTAACGATTAACAAATTTCTCAAATAGTAAATCTTAGAATTAAAATAGGTCATTAAAGAAAATATGTTAGGATACATTCTTGGAATCTATTTGTATTTACAAATAGAAATTAAGTATAAACTTTCTAAATTGATGTTGATTTATAAAGAACTACAGGCTGCTAACCTGGATAGGAATGTGTCATCGTTGCTGATCTAATGACTGAAGGAAATGTGTTTACCGATGAAAATTATAACATTGTTTAAGATGCTAACCACCTTTATGAGGTTGGGAAAAAATGGTATGCTAGAATTAAATTTACAGATTCTACTTATAAGAAATAGCTTTCCTTCTAAAATTTATTTTTTAAGAATGATAATAATAATATCTTAGATTATTCTCACCTAGTGACAGCAAATTGGGATGGCTCTGGTTTAAGAGTTTCTTTCCCATTGATTGAGCCATCAATGATAGCTTATATATAAATTAATATGTTGATTGAGACAGCTAATTCTAGAAGATTAAGAAGTTTATAAACATCATCAGAATCTATTTCTTAATAGTTTTAAGCAACTATTTTAAGTGGGAATTTAGATCTAAAGTAACCTACTTCTACTAACAGCACTAATAATAATTCCCTTTTGATTATTTTGAATATTTTTAATTTCCTCTTTATTTTTTTATGGTCATTTTGAATAAATAAAATAAATGAGATAAGATATTTAAAGTTTTTATACTAAATAAAAGTTAATTTATTTTATAATAAATCTAATATTTCTTGTTTATATCAGTAATTCTAACTTATGTAACAAATTTATTTTAATCTTTAAATAAAATGAATCAATAAAATTTAATCAATTAATTAAAATAAGTTGGAAAATCTAATTTTTTATTTATTTTAGAATTCAAAATAATAAAACCTTTACTAAGCCTATTAATTCCTAGATTCGATAATCTATTCTTCACTAATAAATATATATAATGAATATACTTTATTTAAGTGTAAAAGTTAAGGACAATAATTTCAAAAAGATTAATCATCAAAAAGCAATTTACAACTATTACTAGAATATTAATATATTAATTTATTGAAAACAATACAATTACTAGATAAAATCGTAATAAATGAATTTAAAGAAGCAACTTGGTAATATATAACATAAGATACCTTATAAATAAAATATATTTTTTATTAAGATTGATAAAGAAATTCAATAAAAAGACTTCCAATTTATTTATTAATATCTAAATAAACAGTCTTTTAAAATTAACAAAATAAATACAAAAATTTAAGGTTTTTGGTAATAAAATCATAAAATTCATATTATTTATTCTAGTAAAATAATTTAATAACGATTTAAACATGAAATAAAGAAAAAATTTTTAATAAATTAAATTTAATTTATATAAATATTAAAAATATTTATTTAGATTAAATAAAATCATAACTTATTTATTTTCATTTCTATTTTTATTATAATTTCTATTAAAATCATTCTAATAGTTAAGGAACTAGAGTTTTAATTAGATTAGAGAATTTAGTTTTGATGCCGTTAGAAACTTCGATGATTTCTTAATGAGAGAGAGGAGTTTTAGATAAACCAGCACCCATATTAGATACACATGAGATACCTAATACTTTTATTTACATATGGTTTGCAACAATAGCTTCATAAACAGTACTAGCACCAACTAAATCAGCTCTAAAAAATCTAAGCATTTAAACTTCCATAGGAGTTTCATAATTTGGCCCTGTCATACCTGCATATACCCCTGTCTTCACTGCTATATTTAGATCTCTCATAACCTTCTTTGCTTTATCTAAAAGTTAAGGTGTATATGTGGTAGACATATCAGGGAATCTTGGTCCAAATTCTTCTTCATTAGGACCTATCAAAGGATTAGTTCCAAACATATTGATTTGATCTCTAATTAAAATAAGATCACCACTTTCATAGCTATCATTTAATCCACCTGCTGCATTTGTTAAGATCAGAACCTTAATATCTATGAAAATTAATTAATAAAATTTTTAAGTGTCAAATCTAATAATAGTTCTAAAGAAGATTTAATAAAGAAAGATATCTACTATTATAAATGTTGTTTAGTGAAAAAAATAATTGAAAGCTTTATACTTAGATTTAACTTTCAATCTTAAAAAATGTAGATAATTAATTACTTAATAACTTCAAGACTTTTATAGGGAATACGCATTCCTACATTGTATGGCCTTCATAAAAATGATATCTTCCTTACATACAGACTATTTCAACTCCTTAAATCTTTCCAAAAATCAATTTCCCAACATGTCCAACAACTTATGTTTTCTTGAAATGTGGAATATCTTCATAGGATATTTCAACTTTATTTTCAATTTCATCTCCAAAATTTCCTAATCCACTACCTAATATAATACCAATTTTAGGCTGAATGTTAACTTTCGATTCAATGTATTTTTAAGCTTCAACAGCAGCTTTATAATTTGTCATTTTTAGAAATATGAGAAAATATTGAATTGGATTTATTTAATAAAAATAAGAATAATAAAACGAAAAATTGATTTGCATTTTAATTATTAATAAGCAAATATCTCTTTTGATTATAAAGAGATACATAACTAAAAATTATGAGAAATTTCTGCTATATTTAATAAACTAATAACCAAAATTTTATAATAATTTTTTTCAAATATCAAGGAATTCTATAATAAATATCATACTAACTAATATAATAGTAACTTACTTAATAGAATAATTTCCATATTTTAATAATTTAAAGGATTATCAAATTTATTATAATATTAAATATATGTATAAATGTAAATAAATATTTATATTTTCTCTTTAATTAACAGAAAATAATTGATCTTTTTATGTCTAACTATCCATTTATTATTGTTATTTCTATTATTTATTTTATATATTAGTTAATTTTTTTATAGTAACAGATATTTTTTTTCTTTTTTATATAAATATTTTTTATATTTCGAAAAATATCTTATACCGATTAGATTCATACCCATAAATCAATTTCAATCATATTTTTTATATCTCAAATTTAGAATCTAAGATGAGGGCTAGTTACTATTAAAAAATTAACTACACCATTCTTTTAGATAAATTATTAATTGAAAGAGTTAACTTTAAATATTATAAAATAAGAATTTTTTTAATTATTTGTATGATATAGTATATTATTAATGAGTTATTTAATTATTCCTAAATTAATTTAAGTGTTAGACAATAATTTATAAACTTAATATTATCTTTCAAATAAATAATACTTTCACTTTTAGTTATTATAATAATCACTATCATTAATTTATTAAAAAACTAAATTTGAATTTGTAAAAAAATATTCAATTCTGAAATGGGAAAAGCAGAATTTGGAACTCCTAAAGATGTATCAAATAGGATGAAATTAAAAGGGCTTTAAAAGTTGAAGTTTTATTGTTAAATGTGTAAAAAATAGTGCAGAGATTAAAATGGCTTTAGCTGCCATTTAAAGAGTGAAACTCACATGTATAATATGAGAATGTTCGCAGAAAATCCTGATCATTTCTTATCAACCTATAGCAAAGAATTCGAAGAATGTTTCTTGGATTTATTAAAGAAGAGATATAATTAGAAAAGAGTATTAGCCAATTCAGTATATAAAGAATATATTGGGGATAAACAGCATGTTCATATGAATGGTACAAGATGGTCTACTTTAACTGGATTTATAATGTATTTACATGAAACTGGAAGAATAGAAGCGGATTCGACTGATAGAGGTCTTTACATTACTTATGTAGATAAGGGATTTGAAGCTACTAAATTGAAGAAAGAGGAGGAAAAACGAATTAGATTGGAAAAGAAAACAGAGTAAATGACAAAAATGGAATTAGAAAAATAAATGGAAAACATTAAAAAGCAAGAAGAAATAATAAATAAAAATAAATTGGCTAAAAATGAATAATTAGAAGAGTTGGATTTAGAAGGAGGAGGAGTAATTGAATTTGGAATATCATTCAATTTTAACAATTAAAACAATAATGAATAAGAAGAATAAAAAAATACAAAGACTAACTTCTCTTTTAGCACTATCAATCCTTAAAATAATGAGTAATAAAGTACAAATATATAGAAACCCTCTAATGAAAAGAAAGAATTATAAGCTGCAGATGAACTCCTAAAGATTATAAAGGGAGAAAAAGAACACTAAAAATAATAAGAAAAGGTTGATTAATAAATAGAAGAAGAATAAAATAGTGATGAAATACCTTGGCTTTAGGAAGGCATAACTATCAAAATAAAGGATAAGGATTTAGAAGGTGGTTCGTATTATAATGAAAAAGCTATTGTTAAAGAAGTAAATCCAGAAGATCCTTTTGTTGGGAAAATTTAAATAATTAAGAAACCAGAAATTGTAATATCTATGGATCAGTAATTCCTTGAAACAGTAATCCCTAAATTAGAAGGAGAAGTAATGATATTAAAGCCAGGAAAGTATTGCAAGAAAGTAGGTATTTTAAAAAGTGTTATGAAAGAATAATATGAAGGAGTTATTTAACTGAAAGAAGATCCTTCTATATAAATAAATATTCCTTATGAATTATTTAGTAAGATCTGATATTTGTTAATCTTATTATTTATAGCAATTTAAATGGTTCATTCTAATATTTATTTAATGTTTACTTTATATATCTTTTTCATATTATTTTGATCATACTTCAATCTTAAATTCTAATAAATTATCAGTAGATCTATTTTATCCTAAATATAAATACAATTGTTTTCCATAGATATTATTTTTAATTTTTTGATTAAAAAATAGAGAAGATAAAGTTAATAGAATATTTATGGAAGAGGAAAAACATTAATAATAGCTTATCAACTTAAGTAAAATAGCTGATTCTCTAGAATAGTAAAGAAACTTGAGAATATTAGATTTATAATAGGGAATAGGAACATTTGGTTAGGTTGTAATAGTAGAGAATAAAACATCCAAAATTTAGTATGTAATCAAAATTATTTCCATTTTTGATGAAGATAGCAATGTTTGCTAAGAAAAATTATAAGAAGCCAAAAATGAAGCTGATTTACTGAAGTAGTAGATTCATCCCAATATTGTTAAATATGTTGATTAGTTCTAAATTAAGTTCAATTACTTCATTTAAATGGAGATGTATGATAAAAGTTTGGAGTAATGGATCAAAGAATAATCAATTAATAAATGTAATATATCAAAACATTAATTTATAAGTTTTGCGTGTTAGACTCTCTCTGCCATTTAATATCTTCATAAAAATCAGCTAATCCTGAGAGATCTTTCCTTAAAAAATATTTTATTAGATAAATTTAATAGAATTAAACTCTGTGATTTTGGATTGATTAAAAAAGTAGTAGCTGAACTTAACTTAGAGTAGTTTAAGAATTCAAATCCTAAAGGTTAAATGCATAACTACTTTCCAGAGCTTTTAAATTAATCATAAGAAAAATAATAATCTGAAAAGAAAGAATATGTTTAAAATTATTATGCTGATATTTGGGCTTTTGGAGTATGCTTTTATTACCTGGGAGGAGGAAGTACAATAGATTGCATTTAAATAGCTATTAAAGGCTATCAAGATATTAAAATCTTAGATTAAGAAATCAATTAAATTCTTTCCTAAATATTATCTATAGAACTAGATTAAAGGCCTACTCTTGAATATTTAATTTAATAATTTGAAATGCTTAAGAAATAAATTTGGAACAGGAAGAATGCAAATGAAATATATCACTAATATCTTGTGAGAAAAGAATGTTAAGATTATGGATAAGCTTACTAAATGATTTTGTTATGTTTAGATATTTCTCCTAATGACGAAAATTATTTACTTGAATTAGGATTTATTTAGTTTTAACTATAATTTTATAATGAAGCAATTAAATCTTACCAAAAATGCCTAGAAATAAACCCAAAAATGGGTACTTGCTATTATTATTTAGGAATTGTTTATGAGGCTAAAGGTAATTTGGATGAAGCAATTAACTCATATAAAAAATACCTTGAAATAATTCCAAAAGATGACAATAATTGCTATTACTTATTAGGAGTTGCATATGATAATAAAGGTATGATTGATGAAGCAATTGAATCCTATCAAAAATGCCTCGAAGTAAATCCAGTAATTAGATGCTATCACAATTTAGGATTTGCTTACTATAATAAAGGTATGATTGATGAAGCAATTAATTCATACCAAAAATACCTAGAAATAAATCCAAATGATGAAAATTGCTATTACAATTTAGGAATTGCATACGATAATAAATGTATGCTAGATGAAGCAATAGAATCATTCTATAAATGCCTCGAAATAAATCCAAAACATAATTGCCATTACAATTTAGGAATTGCATAAATTGGTTTAGGCTTGATTGATGATGCTTTTGATTCATATAAAAAATACCTCGAGATTAATCCCAAAGATGAAACTTGCTATTATAACTTAGGAATAGCTTACGATGATAAAGGTATGTTCGATAAAGCTATTAAATTATATCAAAAAGCATACAAAATAAATCCAAAAGCAGAGAATTGCTATTACGAATTAGGAAATGAATTCATGGATAAAAATAAGTTTGATAAATCAATTAAAGCTTTTAAATTATGTTATTAATTAAATCCTGATGAAATAATTGATTGTGAGTAGTAGATTTCTTTATGTAAATCTTTACAATGAATCTATTATTTTGAGGGAATGGTATCAAATAATAAATTCTAAAACTACTTAGCTTCATAAGTGCACCAAACTTTAATTCAGAGCATAAAATAGCATAATAAAGCAAAATTTTATACTGATAGCATAGAAAGGATAATTTTAATACAAAATTAAAAAAATTTTTTTTCATCCATTTTAAGAAAAATTTGAAAAGATTTTATGTTTTTTTTAATTTCTAAATTTAAAATAATAATTTATCATAATTTTAGTATTTAAAAAATCAAAGCTTAATTATTATTATTTTAGAGCATATTTTGTAATTGTAGGCCCCAGTTTATTTATAACAAATAAATAATATTTTATTAAACAAACTACCCAGTAATTAGAATTTCATTCATTTGCCATTCCAAACATTAAGTTTGATAGGAAATAAAGCAAATAAACAATCCTAAGTGAAAATGAAGGAAATAAATGATTTTGCATTTTTCTTCTTACCTACAGTGTTAACATAAATAAGATCATTGACAACTATAATTAAAAATATTTATTTATTGTAGTTATTATTAATAACTTTTATTAATATGTGATGCTCCTATTCTTTCATTTTTCTTATAATTTCATTTTCATTGTTTTATCTTACATATTTATTTTTGAAGAATTTAGTAGTCCTAATATTATTTTTAAAATCTAATTTATTTGTAAAGAACTGTTTTATCTTAAATAGACTTCATTTTTTAAAATATTCTCCTATTTATCCTTAAATAATGATATATTTATATATTTTTTAAAAGTTTCTATGGATTTTATGTCAATTATTTTGATAAAATAAAATCTAATTAGGCTAAAATGTAATTATTTTAAACTTTATTTATTCATCAAAATATAAAAAAAAACAAATGATAGAGGAGAATATTATTTTAGAAATTAAAAAGAGTTTCTTAATTGAAGATAGCATTGAATTTGATTTAGAATTAATGAATTTCAATAATTTAATTATTACTTAAGATTTATATTATACTGAATTAAATTCTTTTGTTAAGATAAATATTCAACTAGTTTACTCGCTCCCCTTCACCGATTAAATTATTCCTAATTTTTTAATAAAAAATTTCTCTAAAATCTAATTTAGAGTTTCAAAGCTAGGTAGAAAAATAGTAGAAATGGTAATTAAGATTAAATAATTATATTTGAATTAAATTATTTACAAAAGAGTTAAATCTAATCGAATCAATCCATTTAATATTGATATACTTTCTCCTAACTTAATTACTCTATCATCTCTTAGTTAATTATTTCTATAAAAAAATAATAAAATAATTAATTCTCTCATGTTCAAATAGTAATTTGTTTCAAATTTAGTTTTAATATTTCAACTTTAAATTATATTGTAATTAATCAATTTAAATACCTAAGATTTAATGCTAACATAGACAAATTTATTAGTTAAGACAAGCTTTCTCCTAATTTAACTACCCCAAGTTAGCTGATAGAATTAAAACTAGAATATAAAATATTTAAAAAGATTTGTTTTTCACACTTGATAAATAAATAAGATTAAAAAGTAAGAAGAATGGATTTAATTTTAATTTAAATCAGTGAAGTTTTAGTGAAAATATTTACTGAAGATTTAAATTTGACTGATAAATATTATTTAGCTATGATATGCCTTCTCCTAATTTATTAGCTCTTTCGTCACTGATTGAGTTATAGCTTAAGAATTTTAATCAAAAAATTTAAATTTTATAGTTGAGAAATTAATTCTATGGTGGTATAAATATGTCAACTTTAATTATTCTATTTATCTAAAATATAAACCTAATTGAGTTAAATTCTTTAATTAAGAAAAATTTTCTACTAATTTGCTCGATTTATCATAACTGATTTAATTATGGCTTATTAATTTAATACAAAAATTTAGTTTTCTTGTATTTAAGTAATTAAATTAAGAATATAAAAGTAGGTTGTAAGGTTTGTATTTTATGTTAAATTAAATAATTTTTTACCAAATAATTACCATAGATTTAAATCTAATATATTTGAATTTTTTAGCTCTGCTTACTTACTAGCTCCTTCTTTTTTCAATTAATTATTTCTAAAGAAATTTATGTAAAATGTTATATTTTTTTGTAATTGTGAAGTTTATTAAGTAAACCAAAGTTAATTTATAGGAAGGTTCAATTTTGATTTAAATTATCTGTATTTTAATTATCCTAGTTACCTAAGATTTAGATTATGATCAATCAAATTCTATGATTAGGATAAGCCTTATCCAAATTTACAGGACTTATCATAGCTTAAATAAATATTTCTAATTTCATTTAATATTAAAATAGATTAAGAGTAAATTAGGAAGGAAGGATTTGATTACTCTAGATCTAACTTTAAGTGAATTAAATTTATTAGTTGGGATAACCTCCTTCATGACTATGACGGATTGAATTATGGCTAGTATGTTTAATAAAATAGAATTAGTTTACTATATATAAGTAATTAATTAAAAGTAAAGGTTTATGGTTAGGAATAAAAAAATAAAAATAATTTTTATTGGAAATTTTAATACTAAAATTACCTATACTAATCTAAATTTAAGAATTTCATTCAAAAAAGGTTTGATTGATGAAAGCAATTAAATCATATCAAAAATGCCTCTAAATAAACCAAAATAAGAATTACACTATTAATTAATTATAGCTTATTAATTGTATCTACAAATTTAAATTAAACGTACGCTCAATTTTATTGGGAAGAAGGTAATTACATAATATATAGATATTGTAAAGAAAATATTTAAACAATTAGTATATAATTTAATAAATGAATTAAAAGTAAGAAAGAAATTAGGAGTAGGGAGTAGGATCTATTTGTAACTTTTTAAATATTATTAATTTCAAAAATTGGATTCTTAAATTTTAGAACAATCTAATTTATCAAGTCCCATCAATTCTAATTTAGAACAGTATTTCTAGGTTTTACATTATTAGTCTTAGTATTTTTCATTATCTAATGTTGATTAGATTTCACTTAAACTTTCCTTATGTACATGATCTTGTTTATAACCTTTTAATAGTTCATGTCCTATCTATTTTTCTATCTGATTAGAATCTATTTTATTTTCTGAATTAAATTCATTTTAATTAGCCGATTCTAATGCTTACTAGAAGTTTATGGGTGGTAATCCTTCATTATACCTATTTTTCACAGTACATTCTTCACTCATCTCCACAATAATTGTATTTTATTTAAATATTTTAGCATTTTTATCTGTTTACTTTGCCCCAGTCAATAAATCTTTTGAAAGCAACACCATCGAGTTCTTCTTCCTCTATTACATTTTTTTAGGGAATTCTAATGTAATTGCATCACCTTGATTTTTATATAATCCATTACTTGATTATGCAGACATTGAATTAAGAGTCTAACTTTTAGAATTACTGTTTTAGTTTTATTCATTGCAGTCTTTATTACTAAATTTCTTATGTTTAAACTATTCACTCACCCTAAAGAATTTCAAATAGCAAATAGAAAATATTATAAACACTCCAATTAAAGATCCAGCTACTATAAAACAGATAGTAAAAGGACTCATTTCCTATGTAAGATTTGTAATATCCACATCTATTAAGATAATTGCATTGACCCAGGCTCCAACTAGCTTAGATTTACCCACTTTATTTAATAAATAGAAATAAAAATTATATATAATTGAATAGATAGGTTATTGTAATATTTGATAATGTATGTATTACTAGTTCCTACAGAAGCACTAGAAATGTTATTTTCAACCTCTAGATTTATTTCTCTAGTTATCATTACAATAGGTCCTTCCCTTATATCATATCCCCTGATACCGTACAGTTTCATAAATGGAGTTTTCTTATCTCCTGTTAGTTTAACTTCGCAGCTAAGAGTAGCAAATCTATCTTTTGTATTAGAGTTAGTCCATGGATGATCTTTATATTAATCTAATTTATTATCAAATTAAAATCCTTTCCATTCTCCTTAGAATGAATTTGGAATATTCCAAACTAGAACTACTAATGATACTGATTCTATTTTTATATTATTCCAGGTTGAAGCTATAATATCTACTTTGTTTTCACTTTCTATCAACTTTGCTGAAGCAGAAATAGAAACATCTTATGTTTTGTCTGAAGATTTTGCACCTATTCGAATAATAAAAAATATATTCTACTTTATTTATTTTAATAATTGAAAAGCTATATTAGTTTCTATACTTATATTAACTTAAAACTAAGTATTGATAAAAATCTTTCGATAATAATAGAATCTATCTCTAATTATAAAAATATCTAATTTATTACCTAAGATGAAAACAGTAGCTCCATTACTATTTGATTTAAAATCATCATCAATTTCTATTGACCCAATAGTTTATATTTGAAATTATGATTTCGAATAATACTCATAGTCTTTCAACGTTGGGGTAGGTGTTGAAAAGAAATAATGCACTTTAATGTAATCTGAATTCTAAAATGCAGTGTAAAAATAAATGATATTAAACTCGCTTTCTTTCTAATAGCATTCTACAATGATATTAAATCCATCTTCTTATATTTCTCTCACTTATGTTTAAAAGCTGTTCATAGTACCATGTATTAAGGCTATACTTTAAATTGCAAGTAGCACCTAAGGTTCATCTGAAAATGGTTTATTAAACTTTATCCTTTTTTTATAAAGAAACTTGCCTTATTAGCTATCGTAAACAGGTATTACACTAAAATTAACTATTCCTTATTCATAATCACCAACCATATTCATATATTTTTTTTGAGCATTTGACTAATTTACTAAAAATAAAGTGAAAATCAATCCTAAATTACTGATTATACTTTTAATCATTTTTGAATCTATCTATCTATATACAATCTCTTGATTAACATAAAATTTCTAAGATTTAGCTATCTAATTAAAAATTTTTAATCAAAGACACAGCTATGATAGGAATATTATTAAATCATTAGTCTTTAAATCTGGATATTTTTTCAAATTGTAGTTAGTAGTTAAATTCAGGTATTTAGAAATTTACCTAATTTATTTTAGTGAATTTAAAACCACGAATTAAAGCATAATTCATTTATATTCTCGAAGTAATTACTCCATCTTATTAATAATTATATGTTTTTTCTAATGTAAAGATAAAGAGTAACTAAATAATAACTTATTCAATCAAATTAAATTGAGAATACAATCTGAGCTATTTAATTGATTATTTAACTAACTCAGCATAGATAGAAATGAAATTACATTAATTATTTAAAGAGAGAGAACTCTATCAAAAATGTTAAGGTTATTACTTTCTAATATTTAGTGCTTTGGAATCAAAAATCACTTGATCAATTTATAAATTTATAGATTATTTGCTATTTGATAAATTAATTTATACTTAATGATATAAAAAATTCTCACTTTTAATTGATTGGATTTAGTTTTACTTTTATGTAATCTCTCTCTATAAAAAGAAAAATAAATTGCAATATAATTTAAATATCAAAATCATAAAAATTCTTTTAGAAATTAGATAAAATATATATTAAAATTATTCCATTAAAAGCTATTTGAAAATGTATATCAAATAAAGTAAATCTCTCAGTATTATGCTGGATAAAAAATAAAAATTATCAACTACTAATATCTATCACCTTAAATAAGGAGGGTATCTATATATGTTTGGCAATTTTTCAGAGTTTCTAGAGCGTTCAAATTAAAGGATTTTGACTGGAATTTAATTTAAAATACAAAATTTGGCTAATTCTAACTTTTAATGAACCTAAAAATAATTTGACTAAATCAGAATTTCTACTAAAATTAATGCAAGTTCTAAATTAATTATACTAATCTTAGTTACTATTAAAAAGTATACAAAATGTAAAATTAATTATTTATTGAGTTAGATTTAAAGACTATTTCTGCATAAATTATTTAAAAATACAATAAATATAAATTAACTATATATTTAAGTTAGAATAAATACTAGCATAAAATCATAAGTCAGTATGTTATTTTTATTATTATTCAATTTCTTCTGATTATTCAAATTAATTTTCTGATTAGCTGGCTGAATTATCATTATTCTTTGGGTCAAAACAAATAAATGAAATATACTAAGTGAGAGTATTAGATGTATCATGTGTGATTTAAATAGGTTAAACACCACATGTAATTGTATGGTTAGTATGGTATTTTGGTAAGATTTCATGTACTTTAATATGAGAACCCTTAATCTTAACTTAGAATTGCTTATTATTAAATATAATATCTTTCTTCATCTCTTTCTACTTTTTACAGTAGCTCTCATATGTTTTATAAGCAATTGAATTGTTTGCTATTGTCATTCCAAAGTAACATTCTTAATGATTGTTTTTCAAATTATCAATTAAGATATCTCTATTGGATTTTATTTAGCTATTCTTTGTGGCTTGCAATTCCTATTAAACTTATTTAAGTTATTCTTCAGAACTCAAGTTATTATAAACGTGATTTTCATCTTTGTTGAAATTCATAGTCTTATCGCAGCTAGGATTTTAAATATTAAGTAGTGGAATATTCAAATCTTATAAATCTTATATATTCATATTTGTATTTGTTTCTCTCTTATTACTACTTTCATTTTCAGTAAGATTTTCCTAAAGAATTCTTAATTTTTAATCTAAATCTGTTTTATCGTCAATATTAAGCTAATCAAATTTAGGCCTTTCATATTTAATATCCTTATTCTGTCTTTTTAATATTTTTAATTCCTTTTCCATTAGCTCATTATAAATATCATTTTCACTTTTTTATTGCTTATAATTTGGTATCTTAGCAGTGACTCTTTCCGCTTTAACAAAACCTAAATCTAAGTACATTTAAATTTAAAATAGTTATTTATCATAATCTTGATTTTTCAAAATGCTAATATTACATATGCTCACAATATATAGAATAGTAAAACTAAGATATAAAAGTTTGCGTGACATGTTTAGATACTTTCCTAAGATAATTTCAATATTCCTTTTTAAAATAATTTATCTTTTATACTCTTAAATTAGTAAATCTACTTATTGCCTAAGTTTTTAAAATAAATATTTCTTGATTAACTTGAGATATTATTTTTAAAGTGAGTGCTATTACTGCCTTTAATTTTGGATAATTAATAACTTACTTTACTAAAAAATCTTATCAATAATAACCCCAAATGGAATGGTATTAGAGCTCTAATTTTTTTTTGACGTTTCTTAAAATAATCAAAAAAATTATTGAAAACAGATCTAAATTCAACAACAAATATTTTGATATATTTCTTAATCTTAAATCTAAAATAGAAAGTTGATAGTATCTTTTACTCAAAACATATAATAGAAAGAAATGGAACAACATTAATATAAATCTTTATATTTTGATAATTTAAATTCATTACTCCTCCTTCCTCACTTTTTTCAAAATTCTTATTATTAATTGATATTTTCTGAGTTTTATGAGGGAAAGCGTTAGCATTAATTAGAAATGGTAAAAATCAATTGATATATTTTTCAAAAAGAACCTTTTCTTACTCATCTTCTGTTGGGATTATCTTGACTGTAATTGTTTTAATCTTAGCTCCATAGTGACCTGCCCAATAGCAGGTATCCTTTCCTGAAATGTAGAAATTTATTCTATCAGGTTTTACATCTGGCCAAGCATGAATGTATTTGAGATTGTAGAACTTGTATTCTCTAGTAAGATCATTGCAAGTTCTTTCAAAAGTAAAGAGTATTTTTTAGTCTTCATCCAAAATCTCTATTTTCATACGAGCAATACCACCAAAACCTGTGTCGGCAAACTAAGCTCCTGCTACTACTGCGTAGTTTGCTGATTAAATTTTATTGATAATCATTTCATAATTGTATTTTTTTTTATCAGAAAAGATCTCCTTAAAAGACTTTGACCACTTAAGAGTACTCCATCCATAACTGGTAATGAAATTATTTTCTTTTTCAGATTTCTATACTTAAATTTGATTTCCACCATTTTCGGTAATAGAAAATTCTTAAAAATCATACTGCCCATCTGGATTTTATACAAAATTCTGGCTTAAGTTTAAGTAGTTTTGAATTCTTTCATAAGTACCATTCACTTCGTCTTTAGGACAATATTTTATCATTTTCTTTATGTATTTAATTGACTTAGGTATGCCAGAATAAACACATCTGCAACCAATTATGGAAAGAACATAATCATCATGACGGAAACGAGCGAAATCTCTGTTTAATCTAAATAGTTTGGTAATTTCAGATGTAGTTAAAAAATCTACAAATTTTCTGAATGCTGGCTTATAGGATTTAAGCTGGTAGGAATGCATACGGCGCTAGTTTTCACCATCATCTTAGGGCAGCTCTTTAATCTCCATAGTACATGAACTTATTGAATCCCAACCTATGTCAAAATATCCTCCAAAACAAGTGAAGAAGAAACCACTAGGTGCTTGAACAGAGAATTCACCACCACCTGTACCACCATAGGAGTATAAGTTTCCTTTATTAGTTCTAATACCAAAATTATCAAGGATCATACCTTTTCTACCAACTATTTCTACAGGAAATTCATTGTCTTAAAGTTCAAATGTTTCAGTTATATATTTTTTGTTTTTAAATAAATCTTTTGGACCCATAGTAAAACCTTCCTTTATAATTGATGGATCATCGATACTTCTGTAGAAAAATTTTAATCCACATATATAATTATTTTCTTTACGCTTTCCAACAGTAAACTTGTGAAGTGTATATCTTTAGTTAGTAATGATAAAAAAATCATCAAATACGAGCTCTGTCCCTAAAGGATAGTTGACTCTGTAATCTTTACACCACATTTAACTCTTTCTTTCATCCATGATTTTATGTTAGTAATAACTCAGAGGCTTTCTGCCTAAGAGTAAGTTGTTTTGAGTAGTCTTAACTTAGTCCATTTCTATCTTTCTATAAGTCTAGATGCTTTTTAATTATTATTCACTTTTTTTAATAAAATTAATTTGTTTTATTAAGTAAGATTATTTATGTTTCAGCTTAACAATAAATATATCTGATATCGAGTGATTAAGTTACGATTAAATATTGGTATTCACCTAAATTTCTAACTTATTTACTTTACGTACGAATCAAACTCACATCAGAATGTAGACTAAATGTATCTTATTATTTTTTGCTCAGGAATAATAAGAATTTGCTATAATCTTAATATATTGACTTGATAGTCAAACTATTAATGATTAATCACTACTTATTTTTTAAAAAAGATAGTCCTCAAAGTAAATTCCTTTACCCTTATATTTGAAACGATACTTAATTATACTAGTTTAGAAAAAGAATTAATTTCCTTGAATTATAAATTCTAAAATAAACAAATTCTTACTTATTATAATAATATAAAGTAGGTTAAATTTTAGAAATACGAGTGAATTTAGATGAAGAAAATATAATTATTACACCAAATTAATTAAGAAAATATTAGTAGATTAAGAGATAATAAAGTTTTTGATAGAAATGTTAAAAGTATTTAATAATTATTATTCCCTCCTTATCTTCCCTTATAAATATTAAATTTATTACACTCATTCTCAAAATACAAAATTTATTATGCTTCAATTTGTCATAATAAATAATAAAAAAAATTTTACAAACTTTATGAAAAAATACCTATCTAACAAACCAACCTATAAACTATATGATTATCATTTAAGTAAAATAAACAAATCTCATGTAAAATTAATTTTTTTTAAATTCTAATTAATCATAAAAATATGAAAGTTTAACTTTAAGTGAAGTTGAAAATGAATAATTCTTTACTATTAAAATCTAAGAAATTAATAATAACATAGCTAGAGGATTATCTTTACAAAATTGGTTGTTTTAGAAATAAATAAATTATTAATTTTAAAGATAAATAATTACATTTATAGTGCTTAAGACCATATTATATTAATTCCAAAATAAATTTTTACTAAATTCAAATAAATTAATAAATTAAATAATGATAAAATAGTTTAAATATTTTAATTTTAAATGAATAAGCCAAAAATTTATTTTAAATACTTTTTGTCTTTCTTTTAATAGATAGAAAAATATAAATCCATTTCTCATTTTCTATTGAAGTTTTGTCTAATTTAATCTGTTAAAGAAATTCAATAATTTATCAAGTAAAAACTATTACTCAATTTATTCATTAGATAGTAGAAATTAGTAGTAGAATAAGGCTAAATATTCAGTTTGCTAGAGATTTTTATGGTACCCGTAAAGATAAAATTCTCAAATTTAGTTAGGAGCAATTCGCCTCTCTCTAAATCAAGATAGTTAAATACAAGTGGTACAGATTCTCTAAGCAATATTATAAAATATATCCCAATTAGTAACAAAAGAGAAGATTAATATCCTATTTTAAAAACATTATTAAAGGGTTCTGAGGGTAATTAAAGTAATAAATTAAAAGTATAAATTAAAAATGGGAGTTTTTAAAGAGATAACTCATTGGGTTAGTAGAAGACAACTCATAGAAGTATATCAAGTCATAAAAAGAAAGGAATAAGGAGAGGAATGAAGAAAGAAGGAGAAGGAACTATTAAAAATGAGGGATTTAATTATTAATTTGGTGATTATGATGATCTTAATTTAGTAAAGATAAAGAAATTATAGCTTCATCCAGCCAACTCACTATCATCTTCTTCTGAAATAGCAGGTGATCATGAAACTGCTGAAAGTCCTCTATAAATTAGAGTGAAAAATGTTAATGAAAAGAGATTTTTTACAGCTACAACAAATTATTTTAATAATAGATAAGTATTTAGCCCTAAAAATAGGGAATTTAGTAATATTTCTCAACCCTCAACTGCTCCTGCTTAGCAAAGGTCTATAGTAAATAATGCTTCTTCTCCTCATTACAAGCAGTTTTATTAAATCTATAGTTAAAAATCATAAGATTCAGAGGTAGAATTAGGCTAGATTCAGAATGAAAGTACAAGTAAAAAAGATTATAAGGACTAAATCCCTATTTTTATATATAAAAATGTAGATAAAATTTAGAAAAAGGGTGATATGCTAAGGTATAAAAGTGAGACTCCAGCCATCGAATAAGATAAATAAAGATAAAACGAAATGATTATTAATAATTTAAATATTCCTACTCATAGTGATAACTAATTGGGAAATGAGGTCACTAGTTAAACTTTGGAAATAAAAAAGAAACCTGAACTCCCTATGATTATAAAGATTGATCTACCTCAATAATAAACGCTTATTAAAAATTTAGTTTAAGAACAAAATAATGATGGATATTAAATTAAAAATTAGTCATTGTCCCAATAAACTTCTCCAATTGGTTAAAATAGAAAATTCAAAGAAAATCTGTAAGACAAAAACTAACTTGAGAAACCAACTAATTAAACAAGAATAAATGGTTCAAATAAAAGGAAATCTCTTGTTAAGCTAAAGAAATAAATAAAATATAAATAGCCAACTTAATAAGAGTAAAATAATATCTAAGATTAGCAATTGAATACAAATGAGAATTTATTAAGTGGAAAAAATAATATTTAGTTAAAAAAACTACTTTAATTAAAAACTAATAAGGATCTTACTCATTCAGCAAGGAGGAGTTTGTTAACATAAACTGCAGTTACTCCTTCCTCAAATTAAGATTCCTAAGATAAAATCTAAATAAAACCTTCGATATAGATATAATAAGAAGTCTTAGAATCTCTATCACAACAACTGCCCATATAATAAAATAGGAACATCTATTAAGATTTATAAAAGTTATAATAGATTTCATAAAATTAATTATAGATAAATTAAGTTACTAATTAGAATCAAAATTAATCATTCAAACAATAAGGGTAATAATAAAATTAACACTAAAATTTAGAAAAGTAGAATTCCAAAAACAATTTTTAGTAAACAGCACCTAAAAATTAATAAAAATAGAGTATGTCTCCTTAACATCATTAATAATAAGTGCTTAGTTAAGAAAGGAAGACTACAAATGAAAAATAATTCTCAATCAGTAATTTTACAAGCTCAAATATGAACTATGATATTAAGAACTCTTAAAAGATATTTTATGATTTACCTCCTTAGTACTCTAATAGGATCAAATTTCGTAAACTTACTAGGATTTATTATAAACCCAGGAACTACTTTAGAGGTACTAATGTAGCTGTAATACACTTTGATGGAGTTTTAGGCATTTATGATAATCCCTTTTTTAATTATTTGTAAAGTTCAGATCCTTAACTCCCTTAACAAAACTATTATGATGAATAACTAAATTAGTTAGATGAAAACTCCAAATATAAATTTTTACCTTAGCAATTTAGAAATAATTAAGATTACAATACCTAAAATGATTCATAAATTAATTTTAATAAAACTGACTATCCATAAGTTTTAGGAAGGTCTTATTTTTATTAAGAGAATAAAGACATTGAATTTAAAGAAGAAGATGATGATGAAAATGATAAAACAAAATTTAAAAAGGATCAGTTACATATTATTTAAAATTTGAAACAGTCTCTTAAAAAGATTAGTCAGTGGTACTTTGTAATTTTAATTCTTCCTAAGAAATCCAGTTTATGGTTAGAAATAAGGAATTATTTAATATAGTAACACTATTTCTGCGATGGAATTTACACTTATGATAATTAAATTTATGATTACACTTCTTATTACAAGAGAAATATTAATAACATTTTCATTAAGAATCCAGAATTTAAAATCTTCTAAGAAACAACGGAAACTCAAATAAAAACTAGTAGTAAAACTGATTTAATATAAGGTAATAAAACTTTAGCATCAAACATGTATCGCCCATAAACTGAAAGGGCTAAATAATCAACATAGAAAGAGCTCAATCATTCATTTTCAGGATAATCGAATAATGGAATAAAAGATATCGATTCTAATAATAATAGCTATTAGTTGAATGATTAGTAATCAAATTTAGATTTAGAGTTACTTATTGATTATAATTAAATTTTACTTGATTTAAAAATAAGCTAGCCTAAAAAGATTTTACTAATAGACACTCTTCCTTTAAGTATGAGAGAATGCTATTCAAAAGTTGAAGCCTCCACTCTTTAAAATTAATAGAAATCAGAAGATTTTATTCACAATATTTAATTGCTAAAGTTAAAAGAATAAGTTTGGAGAGGATTCAGCTTAAAGTTTCCTAAAATAAAATGTCATAAATAAGCTTTGAGGGTAGTATATCTCCCTTCATTGCACTATGAATAAAAAAAGTTTAGTAGAAGTTCAATTTCCTTTTAATCTGTACTTTTAGAAGAAATAGCTTAAGAGTTTTAAGATGATATGAGTGAGAGTAGATACATTACTAGAAATAAATAAAGATGGTATTATCTTAATTTAAGTGACATATTTACAGAACTAGAAAATCAAAAACTAAAAGAATGCTTTCAAAAACACATGAAAACAGGATAATTAGATTGTTTCCTAAAATAACCATAAGCTAGTATTTATAAATAAGAAATAGAATAAGCAATAACTACTGAGCAAACGATAAAACAAAAGATACATAAGCACTTCTAACTAAATAACAAGATGATTGAGTTTATCTAAAAAGAAATGGAAAAATAAGTTTAAAATGTAGATAGCTCTCAACCATAGTAATAAAGCTAAATTTAAAGTAGTAGCAACAGTAGTAATGGAAATAATAAAAAACAAACATTAGGGTTTTAGTTTTATTTAAATAACTTAATTGATAATTTAGTAAGTAGGAATAATAAAATTATAAAATAATTTTCTATGAGCAAAGATACAATTTAGTCAGCCTAATAAGTATAAAAGATATATTCTACGTTTTATGACAAAAGTAGTCTTTGTACATCAAAATAATAATCATAGGATAAAATTGAAAAAGAACTTGACCTATATATAGCAAGGAAATATAAATCGTCTATATTATTTTATTTTTCCAACCTTTAGAGCTCCTTATAAATAGTATTATTCTTTCTATTTGCATTTTTAATTTGACTTCCAAATTCATTTTTGCAAACTTCATAAATGTTCTTATTGTATGTATATAGCTAATTACCGAGTAGTCAACTTCTTATTACAATTAAAAATCTACATTTAATTACAATCATCCATTTTTATATTTGAAAGAAAAATGTAAAAAATTTCCTTTTCATAGAAATAATAAACAAAATAATGAAAGAAAACAACTATTTTGAGCAAAAGGATAGAACATCAAAAAGCTTTTCGTAGATTAAATATAAAATAAATCTCAGATAAATAATTAATTATTAGAATGATGATTGATCATGATTTAATTAATTGTGAATGTTTTTATTAATTTTTCTTTTAAAATAAGAGTGGGGAAAATTTTCAAATATGAAATAAAGTAATTAAAAAGGATATAATAATTAATTAATAAAAACAAATCAAAAACAAAAAATTCAAATAAAAGTAAAGTTTTTTCCTCTTTCTTTCAAAAAGAGCGATCTTCTTCCCTAACCTATTCCTTTTAAGAAAATGCTTGAAAAATTCTAGTTTTTAATCCCACCAAAGATAGCTAATAATATATTAACTATCTTTCTTGCGATCCGATAGATTTCTCCAAGTTTTTAAGCCAAAAAAAGCTATTCTTAAAAGATAGGTCCTGCAATAATATATTAACATATATAATTAGTATTTTTTGATAGGTAATGAAGAAATAAACCATGAATAGAAGAGAAAGATAAGAATATAACAGGCGAGTTCTGAGATTTTGAAGATTCAATATGCAAATTAAAATTATAAACATAAACAATAAATAAATAAAATAAATATCTATAAAATTTGATAAATAGATATAAAAAATAAAAATTGATAAATAAATATAAATAAATAAATATAAATAAATAAAAATAAATTAAATTAAATAAATTAATATACCAACTAACAAATATATAATAAAATGACAATAAATATTAATAGTCATAAATAAAAGAAGAAAAACAATAAATAAGTAAATAAATAAAATTAAAAACATAACTAAATTTAATGCTAATCATAAATATTAATAATTTTTAATTACTTCAAAAGGAGGAGATTCATAATAAAAATTGAAGAATTAATAAAATAAATGATGAATAATTCTAAAAAATTTAAGAGATTTTGGATTCAATAACTTTTATTTCAAAAATTAATAGATTGTATAGATAATAATTTAAAATAAATTATCTTAAAAAAGAAGAAAATACTAACCAAATTATAATTTTATAGTAATATACAAGAGTTATTATAAATCCCATCAAAAGAAAATTTTGGATCAAATAATCTTTCCTTATTTATTTAATTTCAAAAAATTAATTGTCTTTAATCTTCTTTATTATTTAATAGATTTAATAATGGTACTTTAATGGTTTTAATAATAATTTCAAATAAAAGCGAAGTAAAAATAAGAAAATACTACAGAAATTTAATTTAAAATAAAGAACCATATATGATTTGGAGTTACATGAAGGAGAATTTAATAAATTTAATTCAATTTCTATCCTCAATATTTACCTCATATAAATATCTATTAAAATATAATCATTTATATAAATTAAATATAGTTACTCTGACAAGGTAATATATTCTTTAAAAATTATCAGTTAGCTCAAAATTCATAATATAGAATTTTATTTATCGAAGCGTTAAATTATTTTTTATTTAAAGATTGACATAATAATAGTAAACTATACTCAAAAACCTTTTATAATACACTTCAAAAGAAATCCGTAAATGTATCTCATATTTTAGATATGTAATAATAGTTTTCTTCATACATATTTAAATATTACCATTATGGTGGGTTTAATTTTGAAGACCTTCAATACAAAAATTTAAGAAGGTTTTATTTTAAAATTTAAAAAAGAGGAAATTTTTTTATGTTTCAGGTCTTTGACCTCCCTTGAGATTTATAGGGTATAAACAATATTAAATAAAAATGATAAGACATAAAAAATTTTGTTGATTAAATCATGAGTCAAATTTTGGACTCCTTAAAAGTAGAATTGAAAAGATAGCATTTTTTGTTATCATTAAAGTAAATTTTTCTTATAAAACTTCTAAACAGAGTTTTTTGTTGGGTATGTCATTAAAAGATAAGATAATTAATAGATCTAGGTGAATAAAAAAACTAATAATCTATCTAATTATTAAAAATCATTCAAACATTAAATGAAATTAAACAATCTTAACCATACACATTAGTATGTAACCTATAGAAACATTATGTATACTAAAGAATAATTATTATTATGATAGAATTTCTTTATATTAAAATATGATTATTAGGTATTTATATATCTATTTTATAAGGCAATTATAACAGATTGGTAAGAATTCTTTTTCAGTTAGTAAGTTTAGAAAACTAATACTTAGGGATAATTTGCTATTAATGTTTTAGAAAGTAACATAGTATTACTCACCTTTATTTCACTGTAAATAATCTCTTCTGATTTTAATTACCAAATTATAACTTTTTCATAATCTTATTCCTATACTCAGGTGATTAAGCAGTGATAAATAGCAAACAAGTAATTTAATAAAAAAAATTAAATAAATTGATATTCACTCATTAATTATAATTCTTTTTTTAAATTAAAATTCTTTCATTAATAAAGAATGAGTGAATTAAATATAAACCAGTAAACGAGGTGATATTAATCACAATTTACTTATAATCAAATAAAAAATTGAAAGTTTTGTTAGTTTTTCTTTTAAGATTAAATCAATTAAAAAATATAAAGAAACATAGATCAATTACAAGTATTATCATTGATATAGCTTTTTAAATATTCTTAATTAATTTTTAAATTTATTTATATGTATCTATGTATATTAGAGATTGAAGTTTTTGGGTATATGAAAAGGTTTATGTTTTTTGAACCTGATTCTAGTACTTAATAGTTGAAGAAACCCTTTGATTAAATTACGAAAAAGGGATGAATATCGTAATAAAATTAAATTGTTTCTAATGTTATGCTTTAGACTAAGTAAGTCCTTAACAAGCTTGTTGAGAGAAGTGAAGTAAAAAAAAGTAACTAGAATAGTTCAACTGAATGAAAGATTAAAGTAAAGAAATGAAAGAATTAAAGTAAATTGATGAAGAGGATGATTCTGCAGTTGACTGTAAAATCATGTGAAAGGAGTATTTTGAGTAATGTGATCGGGTCATTTCTTTTATAAAACCACCTTCTCAAATTTTTCACCTTCAGAGAGTTTTTCAGGATAGAATTTGTTTACGAAACCAAGAGATTCTAGATAATATCCGAAATTCTCTTCTTAGGTTTCAGTTTGGCGGTTAATGCAATTATCGCAATTTTTACAAGCGCATTCTTGTTTTTCATTGCTTTTTTGACTAATACTCTTTCTCTTAATCTATTTCTTTCCATTTGATGAATTGAGTTTGCTGATTTTTTTCTTGAGGATAGAATCATCATGAGATTTGCGCATTTAATTTAATTGTTTTTGATATTTAATTTTAATTTTAATATCAAATACACATAGTTCATGAGCGCATGTGCTAGACTATTATTCTTCATCGATAAGATTGTATTTCTATAAGGTTACAGTTATAGGGATTTGGAAATTGTCAGAGGTATACAACACTAAGCTTTTTTTATCCTTTTTGCAGTTGTCTGAGCTGTTCTTTTCATTTTCTGATTGTTAAATTTCAAGTTAACTAAGTGTCAAATGACCAAAAGAATCGAATATCTCTATGATACCTTTTCTTAACATTTAGTTATAGAAAATGTCGCCAGCCTATTTGTTATTGTCATAAAGGATTTAAATTAATTTAGGTGAATAAATTAATTGAGTTGTCTCTTAAGCTAATTTTGATGGGTTAAAAGCTTTTAATTAGCCAAATACGAAAGATTTAGTAGAACCATTTTAATTAACGATTCTTCTCATGATATTTTTAGCATTCTTTACAGATTACTAGTAGTTATTGTAGCAAATGCTAGAAAATTCACTGCTTTGTAAGTAATTACTAGATTCTTGTAAGCTCATTCTATTGGCTTCAATCTTATCCAATAAATTTTCAATCATCAAGAGGCGATGATCAAATTTTTCGATTTCTTCTAAAGTCATTTAATTTTAAACTGAAAGCTTTCTTTCTTTTAAAGAGTTTAACAATTCTCTTATCTCTTCGATAGCAGTTAATTAGCTCTCACTTTTTTCATTTATACTAAGATAGAAGCATCCATTTTCAGAGGAATCCTTCTCGATTTGAGTACACTTCTTCCAGTTATTAATTTGAGAGTTAGAAAAATCAACTTAGTTTCCTTGTTTGAGCTCTGCTAACTAAATCAAAGATTCAAGCTATGATAAATCAACAAGGAAATCGCCTTAAATTAAGTGAGACTAAGAGCCTTGCTAATAGTAGGATAAAGTATTATTCTTTCTTTCTTCAAAAGTAGAAGAATGTTCAGACTCAATATCCATGGAATATTTATTTGGATATTCAAGCTAGTATCCCATTTAAACATATCTCTCTGACTCAGAAGATATTTGATTGTAATTAGAATTGTTCGATAGTATGCTGCTTCTTGAAGTTTCATATTCAGAAAAGTCTGAATTTTTTAAATCTTCTTATTAAATTTCTATTTTTTGTGAATTATCGCAGTTATATTAGTTGTAGTTAACTTATGCGGGGTTAAATTAATCCTACATGCTACAATTAATACTTGTCTAAGAAGGGATATTTATATAATTAGAAGTAGAGAAACTAATAGTTGAGTTGAATTATTAATAGTTCATTTGTTTTTCTTATGATGGAGATTATTTATTTGGTTTTAGGAGAAATTCAAAGAAGATTGAGTATAAATTGTTCTTTGTTTGATTTTTTGTTTTTATTTTTATTTTTTATGTTTTTTCTTTTTGATTTGGTTTTTTGTTTGTTTGTAACTTTTAATTGTTTATCTAATTACGATTGAATATATATTGGGTTTAGTGAAAGAATACACCGAATAGCCATAAATAGAACTTAAATAATTTTCACCACACATTTTATTATTAATTTTGGGTGTTAAAAACTTATGGAATGACTTAATAAACTTGTTAATAGATTTAATTATTCAAGTATGGGAGGATTTATTGATAAATTCCTTACGCCGAATCTTCTTTTAATCTATAACATCATAATAAAGCTTTAAATTACTTGTAGTTTTTACTAGCCAAATAATTTATTTTAAAAGTTATACATAACGCTGTAGCTTTTTAGTAAACTGAAAAAAATGTTTTGTATAATATGTAGATTTGTAAATGGTGATAAATATCACTTTATTCTTTAACTATACTTTATATAAACTAGTATCCGCATATTACTTTTATTGAAGTGCTTGCTTACAATAGTTAATTTTAAATTATCTATTATCAATTCTCACTTAGACTTATCTATTTCTATTTGATTTTAAATGTTAAAATATTTAGAATTAATAGGGTTAGCTAATTTGAAGTAATCAGAAAGAATCATTATTTGAGTGGCTTTAATCAGATCAAGATATTATTTACCTGAATATTTATCTATATATTATTAAATAGTACAGAGTTTAGAATTTCATGTGTGAAAATGATCCAAAGATTTTAAATCTTATCTTAATAATATAGATAAATATTCCTTCAGTAATTTACAACCATATATTATGGATACTTATTTTATTAATAAAACGTTAAAATGTAAATGAAATAAATAATATATAAAAATACTTAAACAATTCTACAAATTAAAATTTAATTTTGATATTGTATTCTTCTTCCTAAATTGTCTTCATAAATATATTTAAATGTTATTTGTATTGTTTTATATACAAAAATAAAAATAATATAAGGCACTTTGGTTTATTATTCTTGAAATAAACAATATCTATTTACTTCTTAATTATTTTACTCACATGTTATAAGATGAAATGGGAATCATACCCTCTATAATAATGACAAATAATAAGGATTTTAAAATCATAGAAATTAAATTATAATTTACATCATTTATATACGAGTATACATACCTCTTATTTTTCCTACCAAATAATTTATTATGGACATCTTCTTTTACCTTTTCTTACAAATCTATTAATTGCATTTTTTATAAAATTTTACTGAAAAAGATGTGTATTTTATTTATTACTCATTATTTAAATCATAGAGATGATTGATTTGTTCAATATAAATATTGAATAAGAAAATAAATTAAATGAATAAATTTTTTTGAATATGATGATAAATACTAAGAAAATAACAAATTTAAAAAATATATTCCTGCTATCATTCACTTAATATTTGAATTATCTTTTAATAAAATTACTATAAATTTAATTCATAGATAGCTATCTATCTATTAATAATTATTTTGAGAATAATTAATCATCTTTGTGTAGAAATGATTAGAGATCTTTTATCTTCCTTTCAAATCTTTAATCATTTTTGAGATGGATCTAAATTATTTTTAATTCGTTTTAGTGTAATTTTTAAATGAACTCTGTTTATCTTCTTAAATTTTAGTAAATTTAAAAATGTAAATTATGAATTCATAACTAATTTTGAAGGAACTGGTTAAAGGATTTTCTATTTTTAAAGATTGAATATAATAAATAAAAATAATTAAAATTAATTTTTTTCTTTCTTTCTATTTTAATAAATTTTGGATTTTTATGTAACAAACAGGTTATGATATAAATTTTAAATATAATTCATTCATCTCCATTACTTGGTGAGTTATTATCTTAATTAATTAAGGTTTAAAAGATTTGTGTTCCTTTGAAAGAATTATAAAAATTATTCCTCTTCTTAGACTTATTGTATACACTATCTGATTATGACCTTTCTATTTATGGTACTTGTTTAAATGATACTTTGGATTATTCAGTATGATTCCTTTAGTATTAAATAAACTCATCTTTAATAGCTTTTATTATATCATTCTCAAAAATTTACTAAAAAATATTAACTATTTTTTCTGAAATATTATATTCTTCATCATTAAATTCGAAATTCAATGTAAACTATTTTAATAAATTATGATAATTTTCGTCATTTTTCTTTTAAGGTTGCATAAAAAGTTTCATTTTTTTTAAAAAGCTTTAGTTTTTAGTATGCGGTTATAGCTCCATAAATAAAAAATGAAGTTATTCTAAGTATCTTTTAGTAATAAAATCAGTTTCTTTCTTGATTTTTAACTTATTTCCATCTGAACTGTACAAGGTTTTGAAATCCAAATCGAATATGAAAGATTCTTCTTAGATATTACATTTTTTTGATATTAGTTTATTGTAACTAGAATTTATTCCATAAACTACAGGTACAGGAATATCACTCAAATTTACTTATTCGACAAAGGATTGTGGTAAACAATAGATATATTAACTTTGATAATCTAAAGGCTTAAGTAGATATTCAAGCCCAATCATAAAAGAAGTAAGAAGAGTAATATTCTAACTACAAATAAATAGATTTTTTTCTAACAAAGTTATAGCGATTAGGTGCAGGAGAGAATCTAATTCAACATATTTGAACATATTCACATATATCCACTTAGATAAAGGGTTTGTACTTTAATGAATGTGATATTTCCCTATTTAAAACTCAGAATTCTTGCTGCACTGAATAATTTTATCTTCATCAGGTTTAATGCCTTTTAGGTTAATAAATGAATTAGTCAATGAGTCATTATTTATAATATAGTCAAGCGTCTAACAATAATCCCTTTTATGAATTTGTTTTTCATCAATAAAATAGCATCTTTTTTCTGAGATGTAATGTTAAAATTTAAATAAAATGTTTTCAAAGAGAGAGAGGATAGGAAAGATTGTACAGAAAACATAAGCAACTTCAAAGAAGACAATGATATTAATCTTCTTGTAAGATCCAATCGTTTTTGTAGGGAATCCTTCTTAGTCCACCTCAATATTGTCATATTCTCTAAAGATAAAGTCTTCTTACCTTTACCCCACAAAGAAAAGCTTCTAAGTGGAATTAATTTGCTATACAAGACCCTTTGTTTCATAATTTTTGCGTGTAAATATAGGATTATCTCTCATGTTGTTAGCAAAAAAGAGTCCTTCTCTCCTTTAATGAAAGCTTTCTTTCATTTTCAAGCCTTTTTTGCAACAATCTTTTATTCTATCTAAAAAATCTTATGGGATATCCTTTTCTCCGTCAAACATATATACACTGTATGAGATACCATCAGGAAAGATAAAAGAATTTCTATTAATATTCTAAGAGCAAATAACACAGTCTTATTATTCACAATAGCAACTATATTAGTTAGAATCTGTGATTTATTAGTTATTAAATCCAGATTTATAATGAGTCTTTGGTTGGATCTTACCTGTTTCCTAAAAGATTTAAGTTTCATCTATTTTTAGCTATGAAATGATTTTATCTATTGTTTTCAAGTTTGGCCCTATAAAATCGAAGGATTCAAAAAGATCAGCTTTCTACATACTCTTTTTTTCTTTCTCTACTTTTAATAATTGAAGGACTTTAATTTCTAATTTAGATTATTTAATGCTTTTTACTTTTTATAGAAAAAACTCAAAAAGAAATTACTTATTAAAGATTGTATTAAACTAAGTTAATTTCAACAATACTCTGTTTAATATATTCTCCTATTAAAATATCATATACATATCTCTTACAAGAAAAGAAAGAATTTGAGGAAGATGAAACAAAATAATTTAACATTGTTTCCTTTTATAAGAACTAATAAAGTTATTATTCCTTAGATACAAATAAGGAAGTATTAGTTATTTCTCAAACACAAGCATACTATTACTAATTACTAAGTGCGAAGATAGAGTAGTTTAAAAAATTAACCTTACTATAAGAAAAAGAAAATAATTAATTCATAAACCTAAAACAGAAGATTATTTTAGTAAATGTTGCTAATTACTAAAATCTATTCGAGTCTAAAGAATGCTAGTATAGGTCATTTTTTAATGATGGAAACGGATATTATTTAAGTAAAATTACTATGATTTTTGAATTCTTCTATATTCAAATCCTAGGACTATTTTCAATTTCAATTAAAATTTTAGAGGATTTTTAGTTTTTTTTTTAGCAAAAGGAACCAATATGTTCCGTTTCCATCATTAAAAAACTACCAATAGTTAAAATGAATAATGTAGGAGATTAATATAAATTTTAAAAAAATATTAAATAATTATATTACTTCAAATTGGAAACAATAATAAGCTAGGTAAAATAATTTTGCAAACAATAATAAATAATAAAAGAGTTAAACAAATATTAAACGTTTATGATAATTTAAACATTATAGATAATAATTTAAAGAATATTAAGAAACTAGAATAATTAGAAGAAAATAAGAAATACATAATACAAGCTATATTATAATATAATTTTCTAAGAGGTAAAGTAAATAAATAACTATATTACTTAATGATTGATTTATTGATAAAATATTTTTGAAAGTGAGTTCATATAGTACATACCTACTATATTATAAGATTAGTAAAATCTGAATATTAATAGAGTTAATATATAGAAATTGGAATAAATGAAAATTAAAATGTATTAATGAGTATAGATGATTATTCATGTGCAATGGTATTCGGTAATATCATTCTATAAAAAGGAGAGCATATGTAATTTAATAAAATTTGCTTTCAAAAGCTTATGATAACAATCAGTAATCAGAATTTAATCAAGCTAAAGAATAATTAAAATTCTGGTATAATGGATACAGAATCGGTAATTGGAAGATGTATAATCCTTGGTCTATTTTAAGCTGCCTTTAAAATATGATTTTAAATAATAATATAGTTTACCAACCATATTAGACATACTCAGGAAATAAAAGTGTATTTTCCAAAATATTAACAAAAATGAAAAATCCCTAAATTATGTTTAATAGATTAATTAATTTTGATACGGATATTCTATTAAATAATTCATTTGATCTTAAAGATAATTAATTTAATCTATATAATAATTAAGAATGTCTATCTATAATATATTAAGCAAGTTATCTAACAATGGACAAAAAAACAAAATAATTAAAAATTCCAAACAACGAAATAAAAATAATCCTCTAAAAAAATTAATGCCAATAATTATTTAGTAATAAAACAATAATGATGGATGAAAAATAATAAAAATAATTGAGAAATTCATATAATGTTTAAGGAATAATATTACTTCTTTTAAGAGTTTTACCTTCTTTATACTAAATTAATCAATGTATTTTTTTCTCTTAAAATCCATCAAAAAAGGAATTAATGTTATATTCCATCATACTAAATAATATTATTCTAACATATATGCAGGATTCTTAATCTATCTTAGTCTGTAAATAAAATTTAAATTTCCCCATATAGTATATTTTTAATTATAATATTTTTCTTCAAAACATTATTCTCTAAATAAAATGTAAAGAGTTAAAAATTATAACTATAACAGACTAGTATTTTGCTATTTATCTATCCTCTTTGATTTGAATTATATATTTTTTAATTTATTCTTTTATTATCCTTATAAATTATGGAAATTTAAAATAGATTTAGAATTGATGTATTAGATTTTATTAGTTATTTATAATCTATCACTTTAGACACCTGAAGCAGACTTTTTAATTCTTTGATTGAAAGCATAAAAATTTTATTAGAATATTTGGTGAATAATCCCAAAAAAATAATAAATTTATTAAAATTAATAATTGAATAAAATTTATACTTAATTTAATTATTATTAAAAGAAATAAACTATTAGCACTTTATAAGAGAAAATAAATAATATTTTATAACTATTTTGATAATATAATATTAGAAGTGATAAAGGATATCTATTTTATAAAAAAACTTAAATATTAAAGTTTTAACATTAAATTCTAAATCAATTTATAAATAAATATCATTACTTTTGATTGATTTGATTAATAAAAATATAAATAAACATTATTAATCTATCATAATTTAGCATTTTAATTATTTATTATGAATCAAATACCCTTAGACTATCTAGTAATGATGATAAAAATAATTTTTAAAATATAATTGATTAATTAGTAATTGAATAACCAGAAAGAGAGGGTGGTTTCAATGAAATAATTATTAAAAAGGCTGTACTACTTAATGTTGGCATAAATTTATTTCATAATTGAAGTTTGATCTGCAATAAAATCACCTGATTCTTATTATTATTAACCGGCATCTTGGACAGTTTCAGCATTAGGTAATTGAGTAGGGATACCTATTGAAGGATTAACATAAATTCTGTAGAATATAAGGGCAGCAAGAAGTGCAGGAATTATAATCGAAACAAAGATTTAGAAGCTAACATAAACTAAACTTTATACATAAGCAGAGGCTTTAATTTTAACTGATTGGTAATTAACTTCGCTATTATCATTAGAAAGAGACTTAATGTGATCAAAACTCTTAAACATAAAGACCTATACCTAATATTTAATAGTGAAAAGAAGAAGAGTAGATTAAAGAATAACCAAACCAAGACGAGCAAAAGGAATATAAGCTTTAATTTCAGCTCCAAAGTTATTTTCAATGAGATTTGCAACAGGAGCAACCCAAAGAACAACAGTAATAAGATTGAGGACTAAAGAAAAGTTGAAAATAGTCATATTCTTTTTGTGGTTAGCTATAGTAAGGTTTGTTTGCTTTTGAATTCCTTGTTCTAAGTTTTCTTCTCTATCTAAATGTTCTTTGAAAGGATTGTCATCATCTTTCTTCTTCTTTTTCAATTCTTCTTCAATTTCAGCTCTTTCTTCTTCCTTTTGTTATAATTCGACAGTCTTAGTAAGATTCCAAGCATAACAGCTTGTGAAACGAATAATAGTAGGAACTGATGAGAAGGTTACAATACCAATTAAGAGAATGCAACCGAGTTAGAAGATCTCAATACTGAAAGAAACACTCTTTTCTTCTTGCTTTTGAGGAGAGAGAACAAATTCTAAGTGTCTTTGTTAAAGAGTGACAGCCTTCTAGAAATCAAAATCAACAAATTCCTTAAATCCTAAGAAGAGAGTGAGGATAAGTAAACTTGCAATAACAGCTACCCAGAAAGAAGTCTTGGTATCTTAGCTCTTCCATCCAGCAATTTTAACAGATTTACAGTAATAAGCAATTATCAATAATAGAATGCTCAATCCCAAAGCAAATCCAAAGTTCATTTCCTTATTTTCAGTATCAAATCTGCTAAAAACAAAAACTCTTAACAATTCGGAAATAACAACCTATCCCAATAAACAAATCAAAAGCATAATTACAATATCAAGTTCAATGCAGAATTGATATTTGCTGAAGAAATCATAAGTTGCTTTGATCATTTTAACTGGCATTAATGGCTTTTTCTAATATTAAATGAAGAATTATGAGATGAAACAATTAAAATAACATCATTAAACACTTATATTCTCCTTCATGATTTGATGATGATGGATAAGTATTATCTATAAATAAAATTAAAAAATTCAAATGAATTACTCCTCCTTTCTTAGATAATTTTTCTTATTCTTTACGAATATCTTTAACGTCTTTCTCATCAGGTGGGAGAAAAACTGAAGTTCCTTATGCTAAGAAGAACAAATCAGGTTTTATTTGTTTAATTCTATTGTAAATGAACACTAGGGAACCGAAGATAACTAAGTCTAAATTAAGAACACCCATACTATCTATATAGTTTAAATTTTTTTGGTAGTACTTTCCCTAATTGTTTTGTATAAAATTGAAAATTTAGAAAAATCAATAAATAAATTTAATATCTTTAATTTTTTAATTCAGTTTTAAACTGAATTTGAACTTTCTTTTTTTCCAAATCTCCACCTATTGCTTCGTCATACTATGCAAAATCTCCAATAGATATTATATCACTAAACGCTTACACATACCAAAGATAAATCATTCTAAAATTAGCTTATATTATTTTAATAGGAATCATTAATTTAAGCTTTCTAAATCTCCAAGACAAAAAGAATAATAAAATAGATAGATAAATAACAAATAAAGTTTATGTCTATTTTTATTTTTTACAATATTTATTTTATTACTAAGCAGAAGTATTGAATAACTTCAATTAAAATCTAAGATTTTTTATTGTATTCTTTACTTCAGATATTTTTATTATTTTTGATGATAAGATTAGAGAGAACCAAATTATATATTTAGATTGAATTATTATTTTCAAAATATTTAAATTTTTAGCATTTTCTAGTTCATTTTTTAATATGTTTTTAAAATTTTAGATAAAGCGGATATTAACTCAAAACAAAAACAACTAATTAGAAAGATTAAGTATACAAAGATTTAAATTTTTATTATAAATCTAATATAAAATAATATTTTCAAAACAACTGTAAAACTTTAATGTTAAACTTTCTCTAATTTTAACCAAAATTTGTTTGAAAAATGAAATTTATGTTAAAAGATAAAAACAAAATCAGAAATATTTTTAAAAAACACTAATTCCTTCAACCTTTACTAAGTTTATTATTAATTATTTTAGAGCTAAAGATTTTTTAATTACATGAAAAAATGGCTTAATTATTAGTATTTTATCAATTAAATTGAAGATAAAAATAAAAATACATAGATAAATAAAAATTGTAAAAAATAACATGCAGGCGGCTACCATAAACTTTAAAATAAGTAAAAAATTAATAAAGAATTATATTATATTATTTTAAATTTTTGGTCAATTAAAAATAGGGGTTGGGGTTGGGGTTGGGGTTGGGGTTGGGGTTGGGGTTGGGGTTGGGGTTGGGGTTGGGGTTGGGG